>JBBMJZ010407430.1:0-12703 GCA_037833815.1 Zingiber zerumbet
GTCTCAACTTAGGTTTTTCAAATGGATCTAAGTTGGATCGACGCTTACAGTTCCCTCAATCAGGAACGTGTCCTCAATGAATCTCTCCTCCAGTTGTTTATCTCTTACTTACCAACTGTAGTCGCTCGACTTGCCTTTGACCCAACAGGTTTTCCTGCTAGTTGTCAGATTCGTCGACCCAACTGGACTTCGACCAATTGTCAAGTCCCGTGGACCCAGCCGGACTTTCCGCTATATATCGGGTTCTGGGGACCTATTTATACTTCACACCAGCTATCGGATCCCACAGACTTAGTTAGATTTCAGCCTGGTGTCAGGTCCTTCAAACTCGTCAACCCCTACACACCTGGTAAAAAGACTAGCCCACAAAACACTTAACTTTAATCCACTTGTCATTCATCAAAATCTGAGTTAGACCATTAGTGCAAATTGCACCAACAGTTAATTCCTAAGATATTGTCAAGTTTGAGCATGAAAAGAATACACTAACAGGAGCAATGATTCTCCTCGACTTTGCTTGTATTTTTTTTTTAATTTTTTTAGAGGCGACTAGCCCGATCCCATAGAAGTTTTCACTGACTGCCATGGTAAATTGGAAAGTACTCACGATGGACAACCCAGAAGTCCAATATTTTATGATTACACACCTCATTTAGAGGAAAAATTCTTACGGGGTACGGTGGGCTTTGCTTGTATTGTTGATGTATATTAAGGACTTATTTGCCTTTTGAGATTGTGTACCAGAAGAAGACCTTGGTAATTAGCCAAACTCTTCCATTTTTAATGCAAACTTTTGCCACCAAATTTGCAAGATTTGCATTGGATTTTCATCTTATGTTTTCATACAAGCTTTTAGGGACCATTCATGAGTTGAATCCATTTAAATGTCCAAAAAAAACTGAAAAGAAGATGGCAATTTTCTTGTGATTGGGTTTGACTTTCATTTCTTTATTTTAATTTTTATAGATTAAACGTTTGAGTGTACTAAATATGTTGCTTCCAATACACTAATTCCAGAGTGCATTAAATATATATCTCTCTTCTCAGGCCACTTAAAGAAATTTAATAAACTACAAAACCATCACTGTCCAAAAAAAAAAAATCTAACTCAGTATCAATTAATTACTAACCAATCTACTCAAAGATGTTACTGTTTCTTGGAAGATTGAGCAATTAATTCTGCAATGTAATCATGATTAATTGATTAAGAAAATAATTCCTAGAAAATAACAGTAACAAAATGAAGCACATACTTACTAATTTCAAAGAAACAAGATTCCAACAAATTAATTCATTTTTTATTTTAACTTGCTATATTCAAAATCAATTAGAAATTTAAGACTAACTAAATTGCAAGAACATAAAAGATTTTGAGGTGAAAAAAAACTAATATTTTCTTGAGAAGAATGTTAAAATAAACTTTAATTATGTTGTCCCACCAATCAATGAAGCAGCTTGCAAGTCCTATGACTATGATTGGACATCTGCCTATCACCACAAGCAGCAGATAAGCACATTCCAGACCTTTAAGTGATGTGGATGATGCATGCCCACTTCTTTTCTAAAATAATTTAATTTAATTTAATTTATAGTTTTATAATTTAGAAAGTTGACATTCTTAAATTCATCTACCAAATAAATTTGAAATATAATTTATTGAGGTCGATCTCCAAAATTATTTTTATTAAAATTGGAATTTTGATTCTGTTATTTATCTGTTAAATGCTTTACCACTACATTCTGATAATCTGCTTCCCATAAGAATCCATAACATGGGATGCGTACAGATCCCCAACATCTATGGTGTGCCATGCATGTGCATCTTGTTAGATTCTGGGCTCACTCGTTAGATGCTAGCATTAGCCTCTCTTTTCGACACAAACTCTATCTTTGAGAACGACATTCAATGCCATTCTTATCAATATCTTTAAAAAATAAACATAACCAAAATTTAATGAAAAGTCCATATAATAATAATAATAAATATTTATTTCACTCATATAGTTTATGTAAGAATTGATATTGTTTGAAAAAGAATAATTCATGTAGTTAGGATAAATGTGGACAAAGTGTTTTGAGTGCAAGAGAATAAAGCACAATCAACTCTTTTAAGCAAGTCTTCACCAGATCAATCTTACTAATTCAGTCATTTCATTGGATATTTGTTACTTTCACCAATAATTACATTTATACAATTTTGCTCCAGTCCTATCTACCTGCCAATGCATCAATCAGAGCAATTATTATACAATTCACTGAAGAGGCCCCAACCTTATTCTTGGCCCTCCTCACAAGCAAATCACTAATTCATAGCCATATTAAGTTGTTGTTTTTTTCTTCTATACATACACAATCACACTTCAAGCAACAAAAGACTGTCTACAGAAAACTACTTGAATTGCTGCAGTTATAGTTTGGATAAATGGGAGGTTTTTGTTGCTGCCTCTTTGAGTAATTATTGTTGATGTTGTTGTTTTCCATTGATGATGTGGTGGGTCTCCTTGACTTGTTCTTCTTTCTTGGAGCAGTAGACTTGGGGATGAAGACTCCAGTTCCTTTTCTCTCCCTTCTCTGGACCACCTCACTTATGTATGGTGGCATCAACATTATCATCTGGGGCATGTAAGCAATCTCCTACACATATTAAACATCAAACAATTAATAGAGTCAGCAATTCTAACTATAATTAATTAAAAAAACTTTTTTTTAAAAAAAAAGGTGTTTTAGTATGAATTGGCTACAAGTTGATGAGCACTTTCTACTTCACAATTGGATTACTCCAACACAAGGAAAATTGATGTTTGCTCTGAATGTTTATTGGTTGAGCAACTTTTCTTGAGGAACAAAAGGCTACGTAACATGATCAGGAACAGGAAGAAAGCATGAAAATGTTCAGAAATGAAAGATCAAGAAACAAGAGGACAAGGAACAGTTTCATGGCAGAATAATTTGTCCTCCTCTAAAGGGGAAAAAGAGAAATTCAGTGAGGAAATTTGCAGTAGTAATATACCTGAACTGGAAGGGGAGGGCACTGAGTTGGGAATTCTTCGTCATCATCCATGATCAGCATGGCAAGTTGCTTGTTTAGATCTGCAAAAAACGCTTCATCTTCTACCTCCAAAGCCATACTCCACAACTAGTGCTGGAATTGTTTCACTTGAAAAAGGAGGAGGAGGAAGGAGGAGGAGGGATCCAACTCCACTGCCTGCCTTGCTTTCTTAATTTGTAGGGTGAGTTGGCTTGACTCCTCCTGTTGGTTGGGTTGGCCATGGACTTTAATAGACAAAGGCAAGGGGGAGAGGCATGCAGGTAAGGGGAGAATTTGGGACCTAGTGTAGGTTGGCCAATCCCCTTTGAGGTCTAACCGAATTTCAAGGTTTTTTTTCATTTATATAAATTTTTTATAATTCAGATATTCCAACCCGTCAAACTAATCAATCTAGATACGGTTGGTCCACCTCAGGAAAGTTTTCCATCAACCACCATATAATCGGGAAGCATGAACAATGCATCACTCTATAATCAACATTCTAAGGTTGTCTTCTCATTGGAATAAATTAATTTACAATGTACTGCAACTAGGAATCGACCAATAAATATAAAAAAAAGTAAGGGATTAGAATATTATTTTTCACGTATTGATTTAAATTTACTTGATGCCCGTCAATAGAGGTATTGGGGGGAGATCTCCTTGTCCATATTTTTATGGATCAGAGGATGGACTACATAGAATTACGGCCGGATCGTGATGGCGATCCGACCATAATTGATTATGATCCCTCTTTGAATTCACTGTCCCCTTAAGTTATAGTTTGGGTCGGGGTGGATGACCGGAGGCCGCCCGAAGGCCACCCCCGCTCGATGACCAACAACTTGATCACTTGCCCATCACCGACGGCCTCCGGCCAGTAGCCCCGACTCAAACTATAACCTGGGGACGATGAACCCAGGAAAAGATCGCAATCAATTATAGCTGCATCGTCGCCATGATTCAATCACAATTTCATATGGTCCATCTCCTAGTCTATAAAAATGTGGACTAAGAGATCTAGTCTCGAGATATTGGGGATTTTGAGAGCAAACTTTGACGACTTTACTCATTTGCAAAAAGTCACTTGTTTGAACTTCTCACAGGTCGATATAGTAATATATTAAATAATTATATAATTTTTAATAAATAACTCTATAAGCTCTATGATTTATTAAATGATGTCCGGACAAATAGTGGGTGTTACCATCAAGAGGCCTAGAAGTTAATTTTAATAACGAAATCCTTGTTAGATCCTTATCTAATGGTTTTAAAGTCAAAATCACTCGTAATTTACTTCCCTATAAATGGCTGTAGGACCGATTGTATGAGGTGTGCGAGGTTATGACCTTTTACCATCATAATTTATTAAATGATAGAAAATAATTTTAGATGCAAACTAGAAATATAAATTTAAGATCTTGATTAACAAGATACTTGCTAAGGGTGACAATTTTTGACTCGATATAAAAATATGACCTGAATTGAATACAAAAAAAAAAACAAATTATGGTCCGATATTATTAGCTTCGGATTGGGTTCGGGAGGACATAATTGATACGATTAATAAATGGGTCGGGTTCAGATCAACTTGAAATAATCCGATTACCATTGGGTCCCCGTGCAGCTAGCGAGAGAGGAGGGGTGAATTGCCTATAAATTTAAAATGAAAAAACTCTTTCTCATTCTTTCAGCGTAAATTAACAGCACGATAGCAATTATAGTAACAATAAATGAACAACTAATAAAATAAAGAATAGGTAAAAGGCCAAAGATTTACTTGGTTACAACTTAGGTGGTTGTTAATCCAAGGCGTTAAAAAAAAACACAGTTGGTCTCCTTCATTGAAGGCGAAGAAGCTTTTTACATACTTTGAATGCTCAGAAAGTTGTTAGGAAATGAATACCGAAGTTGTTGCTTATTTCCTAGCTCCATGGCTCTTTTTATAGTTCATGGAAAATCCAATCCGTAGCTTGAAGGTGCCTCTAAAGAGGTCCAAGGCGCCATCCATCAAATAAGCTTTATCCGTTGAGGATAAAGCTTATCTGCGGCTAACGGCTATCGGAAGGTGCCTTCAAAGGTTGGAAGCGCTTTCGTACTGTTCATCGAAGGCGCCTTCCAGCCATGGAAGGCGCCTTACACAGAGAAGTGCATGGGCGCCTTCAACTCTGTTGAAGGTGCCTTCAGCAGCTCTTACAGCACTCCCTTTGCTCTTTTGATGCTTCAATCGCTTGAGTGATTTCGTCCATTCGGAATTGCTCACCGGGACCCATCTTTTAGCCTTCTCCTTGAACAGGTTTCCTCCTCGGCTTCTTGTCCCTCGAACGTCGCATCCGTTCTTCTCGTCCACCGGTGCACTCTTCAGCAACATCTTGTCTCTCGGACACCGAGCTCGTCTGCTCCTTTTTCCTGTCAGCCTTATTGCTAGCTGCGTCTTCCGCTTGACTTCTTATGTTCCTAAGCTCCTGCACACTTAGACACAAGGATCAAATACAACAGGATCTAACTGAACTTGGTTGACCACATCAAAACTATCCCGGAGTTCTAACAATTACAACCCGCGAATCCGTATATAAATATTTTCAGGTTAAGTTCATGTCAGATTCAGGTTGAGTTTGAGTTAAAATAAATATATTTTAATAAAATGGGTCTTTTTGGGTCATGTTCGAGTTGAGTTCGGATTAAGATGAAAATATTTTTTTATAAATGGTCGACTTCGGGTTGCATTCTGGTTATGGGTCATTTCAGAAGGTATCAGGTCAAATATAAATAAACGGGTTGGGTTCAGGTTGAACAATTTGATCCGAAATACTAATCAGGTCAAGTTAGGTTTAGGTTTTGATATTTCAATCCATCAACCGGCCAATCTGAACCCACCAACCCAAATCTAACTATAATTATCACCCCTAATATCTGCACCCTAAAAGATAATTTTGTATATGAAGTATTTTGAGATAAAATATATTGTATACAGTTTTATCCGGTTAAAAATAGAAATCATTTTAACGATTCAAAACTCATGATTTTTAGTCACACAATAGCAATTTACTTGAATCCATAACGACAAATGTTTAATTCAAAAATAAGTAATTGTTAGCCAATAGACTTCATAAGATTTCGGACCTTTCAGCATTGTCGCCAAAAGCCCTCCTGCAGCTCCCAACCCAGGGCGGGCGAAGGGATGCGTCATTTTCCCTTCAACAGTGTTTTCACGACACTGTCAATCAAATTTATGAGGTTTGGGAAAGAAACAGTGAACGGATAAGAATCTGTAGAGTTTCAAATGTAGATTCGAAGTTCAGGAATAGATAAGCTTTCTAACTTCAATTGCCTGCCATTGAATGTGGCTGGCAGTGTGGTCTGGAAGCACAGTAGAAAGATTTTCCATCCACGTCGACGACAGCGGAGCTTTGATCTCGCTCTAAACGGATGGTTTTGGCTGCTGACCCAATCCGAGAAATTGGAGTTCAGCGAGTGATATAGAGTTTCTGACCACTAATTTCAATTCCTCAAATTTGTTTCAGTCTTGCAGATGTATACTTAGGTAGCAAAGAAAGCAACAACTGCACTATAAAAAGCCAAAATCAAGTCTTGCAGTTTTCTTGAACCCAGAGAGCAGGCTAACCAGTTCTACGCCTCTGGCTTGTCTTCAGCTCCAATCACAATTCGATTGCTAGCAAATTGAACTGATCTAGTCCTATTAACCCAGTTATCATTTATATTTCTTTAGGAAAAAAACATTCAAATAAAAGGTTAATGCTAGCAATGAACAATCAAATAAGCACCAAGGCTTCTGATAAGGATCTGACTAGATAACAGAAAGTTGTATGCGAAGTTCAACCTTCTTTTCCAAAGTGGAGAGAGAAGTCGGCATCCCTAATGCCCCTAACAATTGGACTGGTTCTTTTCCAATGACAAGCTTGTTTTTTTGTTTTTGTTTTTGTTTTTTTAAGAATATAAGTGTCTAAGCTTCACGTGACTAATTTTAGAGGTAGATAAATCATAATTTATGCACAGCCTTCAGAATATTTATCCCTATTGAAATTCAAACTTTGATCCTTTATCACTGCTTGTACATTTCTCAGTGGCCGAAGGTTACACAAGAAGTTGTTCAATTGCACCAAATTATCCAATCCTTATCTTTCTTAAAGGATACTTTAATTTGTTGAACTACACTGATCCGGATAAGTTGTGTAGAGAATTGAGTGGATGCTACAGCAGGTTCTCGGTGCTATCAAAGCATGAAGACAGCAGAGCTGCTACGCCACATAACCCTAATTTTTGTTATTCCTTTGATTTTAAAAAATAATAAATTAAAATTCATGTATCAATGCTTTTTGGCCTCTATACCTGCATGGTGCTGGGACCGATTACATTCCATCGTTGCATGCTTCATCTCTTTGCCAGAGCTGTCATTGGCAGTTCACATATAGCTGGCCTGAAAAGAATAATGGAAACACAGCTAGGTCTACTTGTGTCAGAGTCTCTTCGACTTCTTGTGATGGAAACTAGTTGTCGGTTTGTGATGGGGAATGGACTCAACTTGCAGTAGGATGCATCATAAAGTTAAGTTGCAATTAGTATATGACGATCTTCTGAAGGTTGATGAAAGTGACCATCTTTTGCTATTAGCAGGCTCTTTAATCAAACTTGAGTAACTCGCTTTTCCATCATCGCTTGGACTCTGGGTACTTATTCTACTTAAACCTGTGTACAATTTTCATGTACATATATACTTCTGTCGCAATAAATTAGAAAAAACAAATACTAGTACAACCACAATCTGATACGCATCTTCAAAGAAAGACTGGATGCAAAGAGCAGCAGCATCAGAGATCCAATCTCGGGTGAGCTGAAATCTTGATGCAAAGTTCATGTAGTGTTGTTTTACAGTGTTAGCCTATTCTGTTCAATTCATACCAGAAACAAATCCCAACTTAAAGATGATTGTTTAAGTCTATTTTCTGAACCACAAAAAGGCTATGACTGAAAATTACACTTAAATAGCTTCCATCTATTCAAATAAAAAACGGAAGGATGATTCTAATAGTTGTGTGATTTGGACACATGTTCAGAAGAATCCTTGAGCTTCATAATTCCACATAACAGAGTATGTTGTAGGAAGCTGGAAAGAAATGCAAAGGTAGAATTTATAGCCGAGATAGTTTATGAGCTCTCAGTGGTATCCATGCTTGAGGCCTCATCAGTAAACCCCTTTAAAGACAACACGGATTGCAGGACTGAAGCTCATAATGCAGCTGTTGGTTCCGGGATTTCTGATATGGCTGGGGTGAATTCGAAGGATGAAACTGAAAGAAATGATATTTCTAAGTCTTTTGAGGATGAGGATGATTCTAATTATGGAGAGGCAGTGGATTCACAGAGGTCTTCATCTTTTCCGCTGGCTTCTAATGTGAAAGACCCTCTTTGGAAAACCTCTACAACGTATATACCACATGGAGTTAGCTGAATGGTTACTAGAAGTAAGGCTCAGGTACCTAAAGTTCCTTCTTCCTCTATTTCCTAAATGTCTGGCTTAATATGGAATATAAGGGGTTTAGGGAATAATGTTTCTCTTAGGAGATTACTTTACTTGAAGAAGGGTCATCATATTAATTTTATGGGAATTCTAGAACCATTTATTCCACTTGATTCTAATTTTATTACTAGAAGATTGGATTTTGATGGTGTTATTTCTAATTGCTATGGTAAGATTTGGTTTTTGTATGATTATTCAATAATCTGTACTGTGCTGATGGATAATGATCATTTCTTGCATCTTAGAATTTGCTCTCCTAATTTTCCTACATCTATTTTGGTAACTGTGGTATATGCGAAGTGTGATAGAGTTGAAAGAAGAAAATTATGGGATGATGTTCTGGCTGTTAAACCAGAAATGGATGAGTTTTGGCTAGTAGGTGGAGATTTTAATGTAATTTCAGATATTATTGAGCATTCGGCAGGGTCTCTTGCTAAGCCTGGCACCACAAATGGATTTAATAATTTTATTATGTTAGCTGGACTTCTAGATGCTGGATTTGTGGGTGACAAATTCACATGGACAAATGACAAAGTATGGAAGAGGTTGGACAAGGTTTTGGTATCTGCATATTGGGAAGACCAAAAACATATAGTAAGGGTGGAACATTTGAGTAGGGCAGCATCAGATCATTGCCCTTTGTATATCTCTTTTACTAGCTTTACTATGCCAAGGGCTTCATTCAGGTTTCAAAAAATGTGGATCAAACACCATAATTTTCCTCTTACAGTACGATTGAATTGGATGTTATTGTGTTTAGATTTTGGACTTCAGAAATTTCAATTTAAGCTTAAAAGGTTGAAGGTACATTTGAAATGGTGGAATGTGGAGGTATTTGGTAATATTTTTGAGAATGTTAAGAAGGCTGAAGAGGTTTTTGAGTTGGCAAAAAAGGCTTTCGATCGCTCTCCAACGACGGAGAATAAAATTTATATGGCTAAATGTCAAGCTTCTTTGTTTCGTATATTAGATATGGAAGAAATGTTTTGGAAACAAAAAGCAGTTGTGAAATGGTTCTGAGAAGGTGAAAGGAATATTAAATTTTTCCATAATTTGGTACGGAAAAGGAGGATGGCAAGCCGAATATTCAGGATTTGGGATGAAGGAGTTTATTTGGAGGATAATAATCTTATTCAGACTTCTAGAGTTCATTTTTTTGAAGACCTATTAACAGGGGAGGACTTCAAGTGTGACTCTATAGGTATGGATGACATACCATAGTTAGTGAGTTTGGAAGAGAATCAGGCCTTGTCAGCATTACCATCTATTGAGGAGCTGAAATGTGTGGTATGGGAGATAAGTGAAGATAGTGCAGCTTGTCTAGATGGTTTTTCTGTAGCTTTTTATGTGGCCTGCGGGGATATTATAAAGGAGGATCTATACCAAGCTATTTTAGAAATTTTCAAGGGGGTTCCCTCCCTAAAGGCATGGCAGCAACTACAATTGTACTTATTCCTAAACAATGTGCAATGTTGGCAAGAGTTTAGACCAATTAGTTTATGTAATGTTTCTAATAAAATTGTATCTAAATTATTGGCAAACAGATTGAGCTTGATGTTGGATAAAATTATATCTCCATCACAGAGTGGTTTTGTGGCTGGAAGATTAATTTCTGATAATATTTTGTTAGCACAAGAATTCAATCATAAGTTGAACTATCATATTAGAGGAGGGAATTTAATTTTGAAATTGGATATGGCTAAGGCATATGATAGAATCCAATGGAGTTTTTTGTTTAGAGTTATGGTTGCCTTTGGTTTTTCTGACAAGGTTATTGATATAATCAAGAGATGTATTAGTGATTGCTGGTTTTCGGTGAGAATTAATGGACAGTTGTCTGGTTTCTTTCATTCAAAAAGGGGGTTAAGACAAGGTGATCCTATATCTCCTTTACTTTTTATTATAATGGCGGAATTTCTATCAAGAGGATTGGATGACTTATTTGTTAAATATCCTCAAATATTTTTTTGAATCTGGATGTACTATGAGGATTTCTCATTTAGCTTATGCAGATGATGTTATAATTTTGATGAATGACTCGATAAATTGTGTCAAAAGGATTCGGAAGTTTTTGGATTTTTACATGGCTTCCTTTAGGCCAATCTATAAATGATGCCAAGAGTTCTTTTTATCCTTCAAAATCAATTTCTACTGATAGAAGAGGTCAGATTGCAAGTATTACAGGTTTTAGGGAAGGTACTGCTCCGATCATGTGTTTGGGTGTGCCAATATTCTCTGGTAATCGAAACGCAATTTATTTTCAGCCTCTTTTAGAGAAAGTGAGGGCAAGGCTGCTGGGTTGGATCCTTTCTAGGCTTTCTCATGGAGGTCGGCTCATGCTTATTCAAAGTGTTTTGTGTTCAGTGCCTCTTTATTTAATGCAGGTTTTGCTCCCTCCTTTATCCATTCTTCATCAGTTAGAGATGATATTTGCCAACTTCTTTTGGGGTTCTTTGGGCTCTAACAAGAAGCCACATTGGATTAGTTGGGAAGATGTTTGTAGACCAAGATTAGAAGGTGGATTGGGGATACGAAGGCTCTCGGATGCTACTATGGCGGTTACTTTGAAATTTTGGTTTCGATTTAGGGAGCAAAAATCTTTTTGGGTAATTTATATGTCTAAGTTATACTATGGTGGTGCTTCTCCATGTGTGGTTCCTTTAAAAAGAAATGCTTCCCTATGTTGGCGTCGACTTGTGAAGTTACAGAATTATGGAGAGAA
The DNA here is from genome assembly GCA_037833815.1 of Zingiber zerumbet. Taxonomy (NCBI): domain Eukaryota; kingdom Viridiplantae; phylum Streptophyta; class Magnoliopsida; order Zingiberales; family Zingiberaceae; genus Zingiber; species Zingiber zerumbet. The sequence continues at coordinate 11,290 of JBBMJZ010407430.1, forward strand.
TAATATAGGTTGGATTATTGGAAATGGTGAAATTAATGTATGGTATGATAATTGGTTTTATTGTGGTCCTCTCTATCTTTTTTGTCCAATTTTTGGTAATCTGGATAGTAGAGTTGCTGATTTTATTTGTAATTTGGGCTGGAAAGTAAATGAACTTCAAAGTATTGTGCCGGAACAGATTGTTGAGGAAATTGAGGTTGCTCTACTTGGGGGAAGTTCTAGTGAGGCAGAAAATGTGGAAGAGGCGGTATAAAATGGTGTTAGGGATTGTATAGTATGGAAGCCATCTTTGATGGAAAATTTACTATGAAAACTGCTTGGAAGGGTCCAGAAAGACCAACAATAGGCTGGAGGGCAACAACAAGCTGTTTGGAGTAAGCTTATTTTTCCAAATATCTCTGTTTTTGTTTGGCGTTTCTTAAGGAAACGTTTACTTGTGAATTAAGTGATGCAAAGGAGGGGATTTTATCTAGCTTCAAAATGTTATTGTTGTGATTTTGTGGAGTCTTGGGATCATTTATTTTATCATGGAGCGATTGCATTAGAAGTGTGGAGGTATTTTGCTCAATTGTTTGGAGTTGATAGGTTTTTGGCTTTTAAAAATTGGAGAGTTGGTCGGTCTTGGCCCTATGGTGGTCATGTTAGGGAGGCTATCCCATTCTTGATTATATGGTTTTTATGGTGTGCACGAAATGATGTTAAGCATCATGGGATAAGAATGGTTGCTAAAAAGATTATTTGGAATGTTTCCCAGTATCTTATTTCTGGTATAGCTGCGGGAATCATTAAATAAGGGCATTGGAAGGGCTTTATTAAGGTGGCTTAAAACTTGGGGTTGTTGGTGAAACCAAGAACTGTTAATACAATTTCAGTGGTGACGTGGAAGAAACCAAAGGTTGGTTGGTTCAAGTTGAATACGGATGGGTGCTTGAAGGGGAATCCAAGTCTATCTTCTTTTGGAGTTATTATAAGAGATCATAGTGGTAATGCTATGATGGTAAAGTATGGACTAATTGGAAGAGGGTCGAATGTTAGGGTAGAATTGATGGCAATCCTTGAAGGCTTGGAATTATGTGTAGAACAACGGTTCTTCCCGATTTAGCTGGAGTCTGATTCTTTGATAGCTTTGAAAATTCTATCAGCTTCGTATTTTTCTTGGGAATGGCATAATCTGATACGTAAAATTAAATGTATTATTTGTATGTATCAGCCTATCAGGTATGGTTTTCTCATGTGTATAGAGAGGCTAATGCAGCAGCTGATCATATTGCTAACCAAGCGTTTATTTCACTTATGGATAATGGATTGAATGCTCCTCTGGATTAGTATACAGATAGAATATGTTATAATCATGAGATTGATAAGGAGCTTAGTGGAATTTGCAATTTGGATAAGAGTGACCTTCTATATATTC
>JBBMJZ010407446.1:0-12701 GCA_037833815.1 Zingiber zerumbet
AAAGTCGATCACTGGGTATGCAATGAATTATGCGGAGGGATGTGAGTGATGTAGATGGGATCTATCCCTTCCATATGGCGGAAGTGATATCTGTGGACCCCTTGATTAGTAGGATACAAGAAAAGCATGGTCATGCTCAAATGAGTCAATATGAGATATTGAGCTTGTTTGATTGAGTGTGTCTACTTAGAGATCAAGAAATACAAAGGTTGATAAGAGGATGACATGGTCTATGCCTCATTAATCAATCTAGATATCAATGATAGAGGGACCAAGTCATACATGATAATAGCCACGGACAGGTTAGGTCGGATCTCGACATTCTCATCACAAGGGTAGCAATGATGCATTGCTAGATGCCACTCATTGCTTATGTATCTAAATGTTAATTTAGGTACATTACCAATGTTACGAGAACCTACAGGGTCACACACAAAGAATAAGTAGATTTGGAGATGGGTTCATATGATGGATCATTGGATTAAGTGTAATCCAAATTAGACTCATTGAGTTAGACTCAAATAGAACCAATTGTTGGATTGAGTTCAATTGCATGGGAATCAATGGGTTAGACTCATTGGGTGAACTTGAGTTCACCAAGGAAGTTAAATGGTCAAAATTGAACCATTGGATTGAATGGTTGATTTTGAGTCATTGGATTAGAAGATGAAAAGGTGGAGACTCTTGGTATTCCATGGGATGGTTATAAATATCATTTGGATGATATTTTTCATAAGTCTTTTCATTACTTGAGAAGGTGAAAAGTCTCCTTGATCTTCTTCTTTCTCCTTCCCTTTTCTTGGCCGAAACATATCTTGAGGTTGCTAGCACAACCTTGTATGTTTTCCTCTCCAATCTTGTTGAGTTTATGAGACAAACAAAGGCAAAGCTTGTTTGTGTGGATACCGTAGAGGCGCAAACGTGAGATCGTGCTGTGATCCGAGCTGTCGGGAGATCGTGTGCACACATCAAGGGTATAATTCTATCATGTAGCTTAGCATAGATTAGTTTTCAGAAATTGTTTCTTCCCTTCGTATGGATCCGCTGGATAAGAGGATCTAGTATTTTTCCACTGTGTTTCCGCATCTTTGGCAATAAGCTGGCCAGACGAGCGAATACGGGACTCGGGTCTAGTTAGTCGATTATGAGTTTCCTTTGACTAGACTTGAAGGGGAGGCTAGTGATACGGGATGTTACGGGTAAACTCAGTGATAACATGGCGGTCAAAGTCAAGATGACGTGATAGTCAAAGTTAAGGGAAGGTGGCAGCTAGAGTGTCACTCTCTGAAGAACTTTGCTCTTCACCCAATGCTAAGACCTTCAATACGAGGACGACTAGCTCATAAGTCAATCGGACCTAGAAGACCCAGTGCTCCATTCTTGTATTAAGGCATCTATTATATATCTGATTGTTTTATAGCTGGCCAAGTTTAAAGAATGTCTGACCTATCAAAAAGTCGATCGATCATACATTAGGCCGAAGTAAAGGGATTCAACTTCCCACTCAATACAAGTCTTTCATCATATGACCGGTCAAACCTATTGTTGGTCGACCCTATGAGTTTTCTCACATACTAATCCTCCTTCATATAGTCGATCGGTAATAACTCCGGTTAGATTTATACAACTTACCATGCACATTGCTTATACGTACAGAAGATAAAAGTGTAAAGCAATCATCCTCATAAACTCGGTCGGAATTCCAAATCTTAGGTTCTCTCTTCAAAGACAAGTCTCATATCATATGGAAGATCGGCTTAAAGTACCGATCGTATCTCTCGGAATGCATTTCCTCATTTCTTAGAGGCAACTATCCCGGTATATGGTTGGTCAGTCATAGAACCGACCAGACCTAGGGAACTTAGCTTAATATTACTTCAAGAGCATATCCTCAGCATCACTTAGTGCATAGCTAAACGTCCTAAGGGAAGGACAACCCTACAGTCAGCCGATTAAAGATCCGATCAAGATACACTCAGTAGACAACATGGTCAGAGAATCACAACGACATGTCAGATTAATAGTCATTTGTCAGAGAATATTCCTCTATTATAATATGAGCATTCAATGGAACCTTCTTCGAAGGTAACTTTACACTCTTCATCAGCCAACACATTATGACAGCATATTCCTTCAACCGCCTCATTAATGACGTAAGTTACAAAAGGGGTGTGTACGAGTAATGGAAGATTCCTCAAACGGTGACTATATGCCTCCCAGGCTGTACATATTCTTATACTCGACAGTTTCTGACACCCTATATTCTCTGTCACCTCATGATTGTAAAGGTTATGAGATGTGGTATATAAAAAAGAGGTCCTCTCCGTTGGCGAGGTACACAATATTACATTAAACTATGCTCAATTACGCTTTGCTGCTCATATTCATCTACTGTTCCTATTTCTGCTCGGCCAGCATACTGACTCAAGCGTCGAAGAGCCTATGTTAGGGACCCCTCCCCTAGTTTTTGGGCATTGATATCCTGTCTGCTCTCTTTGGTGTGTGTAGAGAGGAAGAAAAAGCCCCTTTTCCTCTAATTCAAAGTCTCCACACAGTCAACAACACAGTCACCTGCCCGGCACGCCATCTCTCTAAGTTTTAGACAGAATCAATTATATTAACCAAAACTGTCTCAAAACAACTAAACAAAATGCTTATATAAACCCAAAGCCCTTATTGCAAGATGAAAATACCAAAAATATGAAAATTTTTAAAAATAGTAAAAAAAGATGTTCAGAACCTCCATAAAGGTCATAAACAATGTTTTTCGAATCCATAAGTTGATCGGTTATGGGTTCCACTTGGTAACAAATCTAGGTCTCTGAATGAGCTTTGATTCAAAATAAGAGTGTCTCATTCTGATATCCGAATTAAAAGTTATGGCTTTAGAAAATTTACTATATTGAACCTACATCATTAATTCTCCCCAGGGTGTAGAAAATTTGTCCATGAATTGTCTGCCACATCATTATCAGAAGAATCACCATGGAAGAGAATCAAATGTTTCACATTAAAAACATCAGCAATGCGAATATAACTAAGCAACTTCAAACGATATGCATCAAGCTTTATCTTCTCAATAATCTCGACTGAACCAATTTTCTTGGTTGATAATTTGTTGTAATCCCCATAGCAAAATGATCCTTAGTTAAAATTTCCCACACAAGCCCCCAACATCAAGCTCTAAGTGTCGATATTTTTGGTCTGCAATGTATTTATACTTGGAATTAGAGATAGATAGATGTTCATGAATGATTTTATGGACTCCCTACAGGTTATTCACAAAATCCACAGCTTTATCGTGGACCATCGGCTTGCTTGGAAATGACAACAAATCCAGCAAACTTTGAGGCTAAACTGAATAAACAATCTAGAATCGGCTAAAACTAGTACTGTGATTCACTACATGGTTGCGAGCAAATTTTGCCTGGCATTGCTTCTGATCCCAACTCTTCATATGGTCTCCTACTAAGCAGCGTAATAGATTGCCAAGCGGCCGATTCACAATCTCCGTCTGATTATCTGTTTGAAGATGATAAATACTACTAAACTTTAACTATGTATTAACCATTTCCACAAGTTGCGCTAAAAATGACTAAGGATTAAAAAATGGATGTTGGAAGGCCATGAAAACGGTAGACATTTCGAAAGAATAGTTGTGTCACATTAACGACATCAGTAATCTTCTTGCACGGGATAAAGCAAACAATCTTAGAAAATTTATCAACAACAACAAAGATGGAATCACTACCTCACTGGGTATGTGGCAAATCGAGTAGAAAATCCATACTGATATAAACCTAAGGTCAAGAAGGGACTGACAAAGGCATGTACAATCTTGCATTAGTGATCGCCCCTTAGAGACATGACAAATTTTTCACTGTTGTGCATACTTCTCAACTTCTCGCCATAGCGAAAGCCAAAAGTAGGGAGTATGAACCAACTGCAACGTTCTGTCTTGACCAACATGCCTCTCACGGTGTAACTTCTTGATTATTTGCAAGTAGAGACTACAATATGGAATGTTTAATTGATTACCTTTAAACAAAAACTCATCATGCAGTAAAAAATTTATTTTCTTCCTAGTTTGGACATCTTACATTATCACAGAAAAGTAAGGATCGTCAGCCAACAAATCACGAAAAGAGTCAATACCTAGCACCTCAACCCACATAGTAACCAGTAAGCTGCTCTTGCAACTCAAAGTATCTGTCACCCGATTAGCAACCCCTGTTTTATGTCTAACCATATAGGTGAATTGCTCTAAATAAGCAACCCACCTCGCATGTCGGAGCGACACCTTGTTTTGTTAGTGTAAGTATCTCAATGAAGGATGGTCCATGTACAAAATAAATTATCTGTGAAATAAATAGTGACACCAGTACTATCTCACTACTTGCACAAAAGCATAAACTCCACATAAGTATTATAGTTCAGTTTTGCTTTAAAGGATATTTTTCGGATCCAAAAGTTGGCCAATTTAGGTTCCACTTGGTAACAAATCTAGATCTCTAAACAAGTTTTGATTTAAACCAAAGAGTGTCTCATTATGATATATGAGTCAAAAATTATGACTTTCGGAAGTTTGCTCTGCCGAAGCCGCATCAAGAATCAAAGTCCATGCAATTCGCTTACCTTTTTACCCTTGTTAATATGAAGTGATATTATTCAGTTTCACTTTTTTTTTCTTGTAGTATTAGTTCCTTCTGAATCCAAGTTCTTTATCTCGTTATCTAAAAGTTACATTTCTAGTAGATTTTTGTAGCTCTCAGCCAATCATCAAGTAATACTTATACTTCTAAAGAATCAAAAGACAAGTAGATTATTGTTCATTTAATATATTACCTCTCGAATTAAATATTAGTTTTACAGTAACAGTTGGCATTGGACAAACTAGAATTTATTTTGCTATGATAGAAAGGATGAGAAAACTTTAAGTATTCTATAACCACCACCGTAGAATATCAGAATCTCTCACTATCTATTTCACTAAAATAACAAAGAAAGTATAAAATAATTTTCAAGTTTCTATCTAGAACTTGAATTCTCATAGCTGTTTTATTCGTTCTCTTAATAAAAAATGTGCTTTAGTAATTTTTAAATTATTATTGTTACTGATATTTTATATTTCGATGTAGTTTCTCATTCATATTTTAAACTATAATATTTATAAATATTATATAAATTATTTATATTATTTTGTATAATATTAATAGAATCATGATAAGAAGAATATTTAAATAAAATTAAAGCAACATAATATATAATTAATATTTCATGTAAAACATCTAATTTAACTTAGAGTCAAAAACAGATACAACTAAATAAATATAAGAAATATGATAAAAATATTTTTCTCATTTTACTTTCATTGCTAATACACAAGAATAATAAATAATATTTATTCGTAATATATTTATTTAAAATTAAAATTATACTAAAAAATGTATAATAACTAAATAAAAAGTAGGATAATAAATCTGGAAAAGTTGTTCCGTTACATTATTAAATATTTAAACTTTCACAAAAAATATTATATATATTTTATTGGTATGAAGTTAAATATACATTATCAATTTTATGTGTAAAAAAATAAACATAATAATTTTTTATATTAAAATTGAATCTTATAATAATAGATATGTTGAATTTTTTAATCATATTCTATTAATTTTGGTATATCATGGAAATTTTTTAAATCTTATTCTATTAATTTTATAAAAGTTAGTTTATTATTTTATTATACTAGTATGTGACTATAAATAAAATATAATAATTTTAATTGACTTAATTTAATTTTCTAAAATTGTTAATCTATTTTGAACCTGTAAATTTAAAACATGACATATGGATCGAATATGAAAAAAAATCATTAATAACAAGATGATATATAAATTTAAGTTCATCAATACTCATAGTATTAAAATTAATATTATCAAATGATATTAAAAATATTTTAAAAGTTAATTTATATTCTTCTAAACTAAGTATAATAATTGAGAGCATTATGTGATTTATCAAAAATTTAAAATGCTAATTATATTTTTGAATTATTCAGGAATTATTGACCCAATGGCAAGTGACACCATATATGAACAAATTTGTCCATGATTATTCTAAATATCATAATCTAAAAAAACTTTATTATTTAATTTACTAAAAATTTAAATTAAATATTTTTTCCTTGCCTTACTATTTTTGTTATACAAGTATAAGTATAGGTCAACTTTTAGCAGATGGGTCAAATGATTCTTGACGAAAAATCTTGAAATATGCATTTAGACCTAAAATTTTGAAATATTTTTTTCCTTTCCTTACTACTTTTTTCCCTTGCCTTGTTATTTTTTTATTATTGTAGTTCAAGGAATCCTTTTAGCATATTGGTTAAGTGTTTGTTAACAAAAATCTTAAAATGTGTATTTAGATTCAAAATTAAAAGAAACATATTTTATATACCCATAATTTTTTATCAGAATAATTATAACTTGAATTGGGTATATCCATTAATCGATAAAAATTTGGACAATTGCATTTGAGAATGTTCGACTCCAAATTCCATCGGATGTTTCATTGTAACATGTTGCATTTGAGAATTTGAAGGAGGTTTTGCAATACTTACATTTTACACTTAATTCTCTCGACGGAATAGTGACTTTCTTAAAATATTTAGTAAAAATAGACAATTTCAAAGATATAGTATCCTAAATCTTAAAATTGTTGGTACTTTCTTGTGACTCAAGTCGAAAGTTGCTCTAGTCTATCGTCGATAAATTGAATGTCATTCAGATTGACTATTCCCTTACCCTTCTGAAACCAAGATGAACCTATAGCTTTGCTACAACGGGGCAATGGATCAATTTCTGGTGGGCACATGTCCTCAGGAAAAAAAAATCCCTCCCATAATGGTCAACTATAAGTTGACCCCGTGATTTACATCCCTTTACACAACCTAGAGATGAACTATGAGAGACACATAGAATGAGTATAATTATCTTTTGCTATAATTATTACAATAAGCCTCAAATGAACCTCCTTCTATTAGAATTGGAGGATTAAAGTTAAAAGCAATCAAGATTTCGAAATTCATAAACGAGAGCAAAAAAAGATACTATAAAAACAATGAAATGAGCTATTATTTATAGAGTTAAAAGACAACAGACATTAAATCATAGTCATTAATAAAAAATAATAATCTCAATTTTTTTTAACGATATCTGTGTTCAACTCACAAAAAAAAAAACCAACGACACAAACCAATGGTTCACGATTAATTTGAAATCGGAACCTAAACCAACACATTTGGGGTCAGGCTGCTTACACTTCCGACCTATTTAACTAGGTCAATAGGTAATCAGTCTGTTGACCCGATTACAGATCTAGGCCAGATCTAGGTCAGGTCTGATTCAAATCTAGGTTGGATCTGGTTGGAACTCAGCCCATGGTTAGGTCTACCTCCAACTAGAAATGATCTGACAAATAATCTTTGAAAACTATCACGATTATTTAATGACGAAGTTCATTAGGGGCATCTATCTATATATATAATTCTAGACCATATCAATTACTGTAATCTTTCTGATTAGCATCTTTGATTTGTGGGATTTGAAACCTAATTATAATATTATAACACCCAATCAATCTCAAAAGATCAGATTGGCTTCTAAATCTCTTCAGTTAGTGAGGTTTATCCCCTGCTCATGTCATGAATGAAACCACGAATAGTATGAAAATTCTGAAAATTATTAAATTTATTATTATTATAATTATTAGATGGTGGTGGTTGTTTGTTTTGTTTGCTATTGAGCTCTTTATTCATCTTCTCTCCCATGTTTTTTTTTTCTAGTGTGACAAGTATTTCCACTTCAAGTCCATCATTTTTGTAGACATCAATCAGGTTCATTTTTTTTGGATTCTTGCTCAGATAGGCATTGACCTATATTCTATGTTGTCCAATTTTATTTATTTTATTTTTAAAAAATAAAATTCATGTTAAAGAGGAGAGATAAATGCGAAATATTGTAGCTTTGTGTAGAGTTCATAATGTTCATAGGGACCAATATAAATAATTAAAATTGCATATATTTAAATAAATTAAAGTTAAAATTGGTGGAATGATATTGTTAGTGGTATTGCTAAAGCAAGCAATAGCTGCTAGAGATGTGGAAAAACCTGAATGGAATATATATGACAAAGCATTACTAGTCCACATCACATTTTGGTTCTCATGGGATGAAAGAGAATCAAAAGCTTGAGATATTGTAATTTTTTTTAATATATATATATATATATATATATAAGGGAAAAAAAGAGATGGAAGTCATTTTATTCAATCATGATCTAGGTGAGTCACATTTATAGTGACTCAGTAATATCGACTCTTTTCGACAAATGAAGAGTTATTTACTACTATCGAAAACTGAATTTAATACACAATTTAACATAATTTGAGTCTCCTAAGCCTCCAAATTCATTCTATAATATGAGAAACTCACTGAAACTGAATATATTAATTGCATAAAACTGAGTAAAGAAATTAAGTTTTAAAGGAAAAGAAAAGGAGAGAAAGCAAGGCAAAACAAAAATTAAAAAATCAACATAATTAGGCTTGGGATATACATGAATGGCATTGTCAAAAGGTCAACTATTTTGGTGCTAATCAAAGCTATCGATCCTTGTCCACTTTCAAGTGCTCTCAACTTAACTAATGAAAGATATTGGAGGAAAGCAATTAAATGGGAATCCCCTTTTTATCTCTTCGAATGAAAGAAAAGAGGATTTATTTTGTTCTTTTCTTGTCGTTGAGCAGGAAAATAAAATACAAAATTCAATTTCCTAAATTCTCAATGAGATTTATTTTGTCAACGTTGACTTCCCATCTCATGCCATGCCTATCCTCTCAGCTCTTGAACACTCAGCATATATAGCAACAAACAATACCCAAGTTTGTAAATTTTGTTTGTCTTATCCCTTTAGTAACCAGTTCTATGATAGAACAAAGTTTGGCTAAAACAATTTCAATTATTCCTAAAGAAATTTCTTTGCTTTCCTAAGCGAGATTAAGTTTCCTGTAATCTATTGAATCTATTCTGACCCTTTTCAGTTCTAGGTTTTGTGTACAATCTACAACCCGATGCTAGAAACAATTGTTGAAGTTGTAAAGAATAGGTTGAGAGAGTACCTGGGAGAACTAGCAATTTCTGACATGAACTCGGAAGCTCCAGTGTGCCTCTAGCACTTGGCCAGCCCAGATTCTGCTACATGACCTTCAAATTTGCATCCAACAAGAATTATTGCAGTTCCAACTCAAACAAGAGAGCTGATATAGAGATGGATTCCCAATTCAATCAGGTCAACGTTTGGTTCGACCAAACTATCGAAACTAGGATTCGGGTCCAACCTACTGATTGAAGTTATCTGCAAGCAGGTCATTGCATCAGTTCAAAGAGAACACTCACAAGAACAAAAGATTGCACAAAGAGAATTCTCAAAGTAGCAAATGGAGATAGGCCCAAGGAACACGTTTGATACAAAACATCTTTTGCAGTAATCTAATATAGAGTTATCACTACTTCTCTAGCACATTGATTATGGATGATGATGGGCAGGATACTGATAAATTTACCAACTAGTGAACTAGAACAATTCAAAGTTGAGATAAGAAGAATTACTTGGTTTACACTTGCTGGTTGGATTGGCACCAGCAATAAGAAGAATCACTTTTACTGCAAAAGATAAACAGGGCAAACATCTATCCATTTAACAAGCATTAGAATTCATATCTAAACCATCATTCGTTGTGCTATTGAATCTACATTGTTTGTTACAATTGGGATTACCAGTCTTCGTCTCCCATGACCCCATGCAGGGTGGTGATCTTGCCAAAGATGAAGTAGATGCTGATGTTGCCTCTGGAACTTATTACTTTTAGATTAGAGAACCAGCAAGAATGAACACCTGAGCTTGGCCATAAGTCAATGGTCACACTAGTACCATCTTTGTAAATTATACGCATCTTTTTCTTGTGTTTCGGTTGCAAGTTCTCAAATGCCTTCTTTGTATTTGATGCAGGTCTCTAGGTCCAGAACTTTGGCTTCCATTATCATAATTACTCCTGAAAGTTGGACCAACTTTTTTACTCCTGGTTGATGCTTCATCAGTCATCTGAAATTCAAACTAACTTCTTTTTGCTTCGATGATTTTTATAAAATTTCCTCAAACAAATGCAAAGAAAATACTCCAACCACAACAGAAACAATGAGACGCGAATGATACTATTATTTGATGATTGCTCCTTAATCAGCAGTTCCAACTGATCCATGTTCATCGACTTGATACTTGTCATGTTGGTCTAATCTTGCAATTCTCTCAGCCTGTTTCTCTACTTGGATTTCTGACAATACTACACCGTGCTGTCCCTGTCACAACTTAGAGAGAACAATCTCATGTGGAGGTAGAATTCATAAGAAACCTTCAACGTCAAATAGCTTATCACCTTCAATTTTTTGAACGTTCAATGGGAAATAGGTAAACGACATTTCCCCCCTTAAAGATATATTCTTTCTGCTGTTAAGCAACTTGGTAAGCAACAGATGGAATACTAAGGCAGTTCTAAACCAAAAAATTCAATTATTAATAGTATTCGGAGAAACCATCTCAGCATTTGGAATTTGCAGTCTAGCTAGGCAAGACTGGAAGATAATATTCAGGTACATCCATCGTCCCATTGAAAGACCTTACACTTCATCTCTCTATTCAGTCGACTATAACAGTATGTATAGTAGATTATAGGAGCTAATATTTCAATCATGGTGTGGGTGGTCCATTTGGAGAGAAAAGTTTGTGATCACTCTTCTAAGAATAGTGCAGCATGTTCCAGCAGCTGATAATACAAATCAGATTATGCACAATCATAGCAAAGGGGATTATTTCTATTGCTTACTATGCAGAAGTATTATCATACTGATCTACTTCGATGATTTTAGCACTTAAAACTTTTGAACATTCAGCTGATGCAGCATAGACAGCATAAACCAGGGGAGATTCTCAATAGATACAATCCCCCACCAAAAATATACAGATATGAAACTGACCACCCCAAATCAAGATTCGAGCACTCCAACAAAAACATGATTGATTGGAATCAAAAGCACGAGATTGATACTGACTGACATGGTAAAAGGCGAGCAGCTAACCCACTGTTGACTGGAATTATTCAACACTAATTAATTAACTTGAAACAACAACTGAGCAAGAAAGCAGGGATGGTAGGAAGACAAGCTTGTAGCAACAACTGCTTTTCATCTTATCAGTATTCAAGATACTTTTTGTTTTACTATTCCCTCTTTGTTTACAGAAGAAATTTTCAAACCCATAAATTGATGGTCTCTTCTTCATCCTCTGTGTTCTCTAAAACTGAATACTATTATCTTCTTCTGCATTGAAAAAATGTCATGTAAAATAAGTTGAAGTAATGAGTGTTGGGGCAATTTTCCTATGTCAAGGTTGACCAGTTTGATTAAGCTTGAGTTTAGTCAAGCTTGAGTTGGGATTTGAGTTTTGATGTTTGACAATATATGGAGATTGCTAGGGCAATCGTCCGGTTGTGGAGATGGTTAAAGGGTTGACCAGGTTGACAGGAGACTTGACTGGGTAAATCCTAACTGGAGGTTAGGTATTTGGGTAAGTCCTAACTGGAGGTTAGGCAGTGGTGAAGTCCTAACAGGAGTTTAGGCAGTGATGGAAGTCCTAACTGAAGGTTAGACATTTAGAAAGTCCAAGTGTGATCTTGGCAAAGGAGAAAGTCCTGGTGATGAGCCAAGCAATTGGAAAGTCCAAGTGTGATCTTGGCAAAGGAGAAAGTCTTGGTGAGGAGCCAGACAATTGGAAAGTCTAAGTGTGATCTTGGCAAAGGTTGTTAGTCCAAGCATGTGGTCTTGGCAAGGTAAGTCTTAGTGTGACTTGGCAAGGAGAACTCAATAACTAGGATGAGGCCGAAGGAAGCTCCTGAAGGCAAGACGTGAAGGATGGGAGATATCCGAGGGACGCATGGCTGATAGAGGAGGCTAGAAGGCTAGTTCGAGGTTGGTCGGATGTGACCAAATACTAGGCATGATATACCAACAGGTCATGGTTGACCATATGTTGGTTTGAGGGACGTTTGGACTTGATTTGGCAAGTCACAAGTGAGATGGATCGATCAACCGATCGATTGGCTCATGCCCAATTGATCGGTTGATCGATTGGTGAGTCCTTGCGAGAAGTTTTCTTCCCAATCAATTAATGGATCGATTGGGAAGCCGACGCATTTTTACAGAATGCTTCCCAATCGATCACCCGATCGATTGGGAGCCTCCAATCGATCGGGCGATCGGTTGGGAGGAAGGAAATCTACGCGATAGCACGGGAAAGCACGCGAGAAGTGTTGGATCGATTCGGCAATCGATCCAGCCATTTCCAGAGAGCACAGAAAGGTACTGAATCGATCGGTCGATCGATTCAGGCAGTCTCAATCGATCGGTCAATCGATTGGGAAGTGACTGTTGCGCAGAATGCAGGTGATGGACGGCTACGATGGAGCGGTGCTGATGTGGCAATCGATTGGGAGTGAGTTGGATCGATTGGAAGTACAGTATATAGCCGTTGCGGAGCGTTTTCTCCGCAGTTCTTGGCGAGTTTCATCTGCGATTTGTGTACGATCTTCA
>JBBMJZ010407463.1:0-12701 GCA_037833815.1 Zingiber zerumbet
ATGCATGGATCTCCCTTTATATAGTGCCTTGGTGGCTAATTCACACACTCTTCAAGGCGTGGACATGTTTTTCCAATCATCCCATGAAAGGACATGTCAGAAAAGTGTCTCTGACACCGTATCTTAACAAGACATGCAAATCCCTGATGAGGCAATGGAAGTTTTTGTCATACGATCCGTCTGTTAACTATGCCTTGTATCGGCGGCACTATCTCCCAAAAGGAACTAAGAGATACGTTAATTATCCCTCTCCTCGGCCCGCTCGACTGAGGACCCCTCTACTCAGTCGGCTTTGGCTACTATTCCCTGTGGTAACTGGTCCAGTCTAGTAGATTGTCTCCGCTTGACCGGACAAGTACTCCGATCTCGTTCCTCGATCCGTACTAAGCACCTCACAATCTGGCTATAGCGTTTTGCTCGAAGAAGTCATCTGCCAATCGGATATTGTCTGCCCCGATCAACAATTATAGTCAACCTCCGCTCGGCCACTATGGATGAGTCCATTGACTCTCTGGTGTTGACTATCTTGACTTTGACCTAATGTTAGCAGCTAATCATGCTTCTGACCCGAATTGGGTGCCTCCCCCTCCCCTGGTTACCACCACATCACAAATAAAAGGGATCCATGTATCGACAAAGGTATCATGTGCTTGTTGTTGCTATATTTTTTTTTTCCATCTTTCCGATGATTGACTTGAACGTCGGAAGGCCAACGCTGAGACCCCTTCCCTAGCTCGGTACTGACATTTTTATGCTACAAAACGAAACAAATTTTACACATGGTCAATCCAAAGTTATATCTCAACTAGTCTTCTTCGTGATTTTCAAACAAGAACCAGAAGTCTATTGGAAACCAAAATCTTAAGAATATATTTTAGTCCTAGAAGGATATTTGCTGGTATTTGCATAAAGCTGTATTCGAACGAGAGACTGTCAACAAGTTTTATATTTGGGGAAACGTGAATTTAGGTGCGAATACAAGATCCTCTACAAGGAGACAAATATGTCACATATTTGTACACGGTTGTATAGACTAGCTAAGCTACTACAAGGTCCCCCCCCTAAAACAGGAGGCGTGCATGACAGATGTTTACTTGAAGTCACCTCTTGCATCTCAGTTCAAGTGGCTCTCAAACATTCAGGTTATCGCCATTTTGGTGTCTCTGATCTCCTGTTTGGAAGAAAGTAACGATGGCAGAGTCAAAAGCATGACCGAGAGAATTTATTTGTCCTGATGTAGGAATTTGAATTAGCACAAAAGATGATGCACCTTGTCTTTCTCCCGTCGACGGACGGATCATCAACCATTCTTGATTGCCTCCCTCCTTGAGACGAATGCGTCCGTTGAGTGATGAGTGGCTGCAAATTTAGGTGAAGGTTAGTAGATCAACAGGCCAATAATGGAAATAAGGTATCATAAAAGCGGCAGTAGATCTGGCAAAGGGCAGAGAGGAAAAGTTTAGCCCACGAATGAGGGGTTCGACTCCTACTGATGTGTGGATCCGAGCAATCTCATTGAGAGCCAGGCACTTCAGAAGAAAAATCAAAGGGAAGCTAGAAACCACATGATTAAACGCATGAAAAGTGACTGGAATGCATGCATCTGCTCCATGGAAGGTATGAAGATACTTTTACAAGCATAACATTAAAATTTTCTAAACAATACAAGCCTTGACCTTCTTAGTTGCTGTCAGATTCCTAGATACCATAGGCGCTATCTTTGCATCGATTTGTTGAAACTGTCTGTCTTTGGCATTTCCCTGATCGAAATTCAATAAGATTAATCAGCGAAAATGAATAAGTACAAGAAAGTGCAAACTTTCAGAGATGAATATATCATGAGAAAAAATTGTTTATTGTTTCATGCGCATGAAATAAGTACCTAAAAGCTGTACAAGTGGGAATGATAAAATTGTATTGTAATCTGATTCAAGAGATGTATAACACAAATATATAGGACCCAATATGAAATCCTAACCTAAACAATTAATGTGGGGCTAAATCCATTAGACTAATAATGCAACAGATCTAAAACTCTTAACACCCTCCTTCAAGATTGAGCATAAGATCAATTCTCACCAAATGAAACGATGAAAACATAAGCATGAGAAAGAAAACATAAAATCGGCATGCAAGCGAAACCAAATTTTGACTAGTACAAAAGTTTCAATTCCTTGATTTTAAAACAGCCATCATAAGCAGAGAGAGACTAAAGGGAGAGAGAGATCTTAGGAATCACTCTTAGACTTTCCATGAGGTGACACTTACAACAACATGAAACATATAGAAGATAAAAAGGGAGAAGGAACTCACTCGACAAGGGTCTTATGGTCGACACAATGCACCAACAACATGCAAAGATAGCATAGAAGAGGAAGGAAGAAGGAATAGGAAGAACCAAGAGGATAGGGAAAAGAAGAAGAGGGAGAAGAAAGAGATCTGCGCTTCTAGATCTGGATATTAGAGAGAGGAAGAAGTAGATCAAGTTGTATCTGGACCTTCATTGGCTAGATGTGAATAGGTATCCAATAATTGGGTATCTATGAGTACCAGACCTATTTAAGTCAGATATGATTAACCTTGTTATCCTTAATAATCGAGTTTGGATTAGGTTTACAATTGCTTAAAATAAACGATATCAATCAGTTTGAGTACCCATTTATCGTACAAAGTATTTAATTGGTTTCAAATAGTAGATAGCAATCGAGTTGGCATAGGAGATAGTTAATCAATAATAGAATTGGATAGCATCTTTAAACCCATTACTATTCCTACTTATTCATCAAATTAGTGCAATTTGAGACAACATACCCATTTTACATAAAATAATACCTCTTTTTGTTTAGCTCCTTTGGTAGTTTGAATCTGAGTCTCAACTCTGACACAAGTTGTAAGCTTGGTCCGAGAAGGAAGATTAACTGACCTGAAAAATTCAAATAAAAAGATGCATTCAGATTCTAAAAGTGTAATTAATTCATAAAATAATAACAATGACAATTTAAGGCAACATTAAACCTTGCTAACAGCACTAAAAGAACAATTATATATGTAAAAAAAATCAGACAGATGTGAATTTATACAGAATAAAATCAGAATCCTCAACAAGCATCACCTTGACTTGGGTGGTGCCACAAGTGCCTGAGTTCGCTTCAAGCTATTAAACTGACTATCAACTGCCAACGGAATACTTCTTACTCCTTTTTTGTCCCTAAAGTTCACAGGGAAAGATTAAGAAACAATATTTGGAAGACGTCATCTTAGTGCAAAGATGTCAATAATATGGTTTTTACCTTTTAACTTCTGGTCTTCTCTTTGCCATTCCATTTGTTGCAACGTCTTTGTTCATCATGACCTGTAAAAATGGAAGGATGAGAACAGAAAGATGAAGCAGTATGCAAAAAAAATGTAATTTCTGCAACTAAAATATCAAAAAAGAAGTTCTACTCTAGAGAGAAATTAAAAAAATATATAAATGGCTTACATGTCAAAATATTACCATACGAGTAATATATAAATTTTAGAAGTACTTTTTGATAAATTTTTATGCACAAATAACAAATGGTTCAGCATCATATTTCTTGAGGAAATTATTAAAAATAATCAGAATCTGCAAGAAAATTATAAGACAAACTAGATGAGGCTATTTTAAATGAACACCATATTTTGCAGTACTTTAAAACCAATTAATTCACCTGTGCACTTGAACTATCCTTAGGGTGAATTGGCTTAGATCCATGCAAGTTTGAGCCTCCAGAGGTCAGCTTTTCTGTACTTCCTCTTTTGCTTGCTCTTCTTTCCATTACAAGTGTAAACAGACCTGGGGTAGTTAATATAGTGTGTGTTTCTATATGTGGTCTACTTGAAGCGACCAAGGTAGGCCTAGTAGAGCTTTTGACCGTACAAGTTGTTGCCCTGATTGGAGTTTGACTGGCCATCTTTGATGTCATTCTTACTCCCTTTGATGACTGAACCACATTCACCTTAGTTTCTCCTCTGATGTTTTTACCTGAAGCAAGGCCCTGAGCACACACAAAAAATGATTGGTTGTCTTAGTTATGTAAAGATAAAATAGAGGTTTAAATTTTTTTAGACATTAATTTGTATATATTTAACAGTATTAGTCAATAAAGGTTTCGCTCAGATATGCTTCGGCAAAGGTGCCTAGCATTCAATAGCAATATATAACACAAGCAATTAAATCAACAAGAGGACTTGAGATTAAGGATCAGTCACAACCTTCTTAATTTTTTAGAGCCTCTTCAGCAACAATTCAAGAAAAAATGTTTCTCTTTTGGCGTGGAAAAAAATGGTCAAAGACAATTGCTGCAATACCTTAACGTAGGAAATTGATTTATAATCCAGGGATTTGACAATTGATTGTGACTGATGAGAGTTTGATTTGCTCGTATCTAGCGTTGTCCCTTGTGCAACTCTTCTGGGCTTCAGATCTAATACCTTGTCCTGTGGTTTCTGCATGACCTCTTTATGGTCAAGATTGCTCCTAGACTGTGATTTCTCCTCTAAATCATCAGTATGACGCAATGGTGATGGATTCTCGAATGGTTGCGCCAGCAACATATCGTCAGAGTTCTTAGTTTGCTTAGGGCTATCCAAAACTTCTATCTGCAAAGTAAGATTAGGCAGTGTGGACTCTGGACATAAGCATCTTTCTTGAAGCGGTTCACTATGGCTGATTTCTTGTTCATAGGTTGTTCCAGGTTCAGCTTCTTCTGTGGAAGAATGAACACTGTAGTCTTTCCCATCTCTAATGTTTTCATATTGTATAGCTGCTGCATCTTCTTCTCCACTTTGACTAGAAATACTACAATCACCACTATAATCCAGTGTAAGCTCTGTTTGCTGATTCTGTTCAGCTTTCCTTGCTCTAATCCTTCTATAACGTTCTTCAAAATAGGCTTTCTTTTTTGCAACTAGACCATTGAACTTCTCTAGTTCCTCCTGACATCTGTTGTGAGTAAAAACTGACCTCCTTTCCCATGACAATGTTTCAATTGGAAATCGTCCGAAGGAAATGGAACCGTGATCAAGCATTTGAGATGCTGGAATTTCCTGGAGAAACAAGTTGGCCATAATTGAGTGGGAATTTTGTATAGTAGTGAAGAGTAACCATAATCTGCATGAGTATGATTTTTTATTTGCAACATTAGTTCTCAAAAACTGTGTCTAAGCAATGGCACCCTTTGTCTATTATAGACCAGCATAGCAATTTGTGGACCATAAACTGATGAAAGACCATGTCACACAATTACTAAAAAACTAAAAAAGAAAACTTAAAGACTAATTACAGGGAGGCATAACAAATCTATGCTGATTCTGAAAAGGGAAATATGTGATATAGAAAGGGCATGAATCTGCCATTACCTGGTACAGCATGTTCCAACAAATTCACACTCAGTTTATACAAACTTTAACACAGCCAAAAATGCTAGATTTGCAGTTATCCATAAAAATAACAAAATTGCACAAAAAACTCCATCAAATGAGCAGAACTATAGCAAGGTTATCTTAAAATACCAAATGAAAGGAAAACATGTGCTGCAAAGTAGACTACCTACTTGGCCTTTGGAATTCCTTTCTCTCTCAAAATAAGTAAATCATATTCTTTTCTTTAGTACGTATTATGAATTTTGGAACATGAATCTTGCAGTTCATTTATGTTTTATCAATGTTTTAACTCTTTTTATCATTACATGAACTAAGTTCATTTCCATAATTGCCTCTATTAGCAACTGCTAATCACTATGCCCTTCATTCTTCAAATTGTCTAATAACAAAACCCTGACTTATGATTCTGTTATAAACAAATCAATAGCATTAGTACCTGAGTGGACAAATAAAAAAAGGCTTGAGTAGTATGCAACTCAAGGGCACAAGAACAGGAAATCAAAGAAATTATAGAATGTAGATAATGGAAAAAAATTACATGCGACTCATATCCATCAGAGAGCTCCTGAGACCATCCTTGATAAGTTTCATCAACATCAGTTGCCATTTGATTAGTTGTCAAGCAGGAAAAACAACAGAACTAACCATGGAGGGGATTCTTCTGGTTCCTGAATGTCATTCAGCACCGCCAAAAAATTTAGCAGCATCAGTCATTAAACATACAATTGAATAAGATTAGTAAGAAGGTAGCACATAGCAAACAAAGGAAAACAATCTAACTTTTGATGACAGCAAGCCAAGCAATTAATTGACAACAAACAAAGCAATTAATTGACAACAGATACAAATACAAATCAAACTTTACAGTGTGACGCTTTAAGGTGTTTAATTACTTGGACGTAGACATTTGAATGATATCAAGTCTCAAATTTCTTAGTTTCAGTCTAACCAGATCCAAGTTACCTCTTTTGTGATTTAGACTAGTGGAAGACTTTTGCCTAACAGCCACCGGCCCAAACTCATAAACATCTCACATAGGAGAAAGCTATCGTCTTATTTTGCATATCTTCCCTCAATTTTCTGTCACAAGTTCACATAAGGGGCATGGTTAAAGCTTAACATATCATTGCCCCATCATAAATGTACCTTGCTTAATTTGGATAAAAAAGAATGTACCTTGCTTATGCAACTGCCTGGAAACTTTACATGCAGTGTCCCCTCTTCTCCAAGTCTTCAAGGACAATAGTTACACGTGAGTTCATCAAAACTCAAACAAGCACGCTCCTTTTACTGTCTCCCATCAAATTATGCGAGAAAAAGGGAAAAGCTAAATAAATTCGAAAAAGAAAGACGTTGGGTCAAGTCTCCATCCCCAACCGATAAGGATGTACATTTGTTGGGGGTTCAGTCATCAAGCATTCAAGCGGGGCTCCATCAGCCATGGACTTTTATGGCACGACATAAATCTAAGACGATAACCCACCACGACTAGAGCGAGTTTCCCTGGCGCTGAGAATTTCACAGACGTCCATATCCGAGCATCTGCTTACATTTCGATACCAACAGAGCTCTTTTTCGTTGAACACAACCTAAGATTCAGACGCATTTCGCCGCCGTCGAAACCCCATGCCACATCCTCAAATTTGTCTCCAAACTTTTCCAATTCCAGCACCAGTTCACTCAGTGATTCAAGAAATCTCTCAAAGAAAGGAGCAAAAGGAAATCAAGGATAAAACGACAAGCCAGAAAAATGAAACCCAAACTCCATGAATCACAAAGACGAGAAGAGTCCACACTTACTGCAATTTGAGGAAAGTACAGTCGGATCCAAGCCTAGGGATTCGAAATCGCCGCAGATTCCTTCGTGAAAAAGGGCACAAAAGCCCTTAAAGAAGAAGAACTGGAGCGCGGCGGAATGTGGGAAGAGATGACGACCATGTGAGCCTGCCGGTGGACTTTGGAAGCAAGCTATTAATAAGGGATTCGGTGAAAGAGGCGGGAGCGAGAGAGGGGGTGCCGATCTGACCGTCCATTCGGACGATGCTACGCTCTACTCCGTCGGATCAGAAGTCAGAGGACCCCACCTCTCTCCGTCTCTAGACGAGACCGCATGTGCCACTGTGGCTTATTTATTACGCCGTATTCTCCATTCTGCCACATCCCATTCAAGATAATTATTAAACACAAAAAAAAAGAATATATATAAATAAAATGCTGGGAAAAAATTTCTCCAATTTTTTTTTAAAAAAAATTATACTGCCATTGTGTATAGCTCCAGTAACAATTGCTTCTAAAGTACTGCTTCTCCTACAACGAAAACATTGACATGCCAATCTAACTTGCCTTGAATTTCAATCTTTTTCATTCAAGTTTTTGAAAGAATTATCCCTGTTTTCTGATCCTACAATCATTGCTTCAAATCTTAGCTGTGAATAAGAGCAACAAACTCCTTAGAAATGCAGACTTACAAGTTAGTTGAGGTGTTACTGTCTTATGACTGTAGATCAATTATTTATCCAATTTAATTATGTAGATGATTGTAGTATTTGGAGTAGAAACTAGTAAATAACATTGGAGTAGTTGAAACGTGCCCTATGAGGTACATAAACTCATTAAATTTATCAGTTTTAGCTTGATTGCCCTCTCTCAGCTCTGCAATGCAGGCAACAGTAAAACACTGTCAATGCCATTGATAATATGACAATGACAACAATACATAATTGAGATCTCTACTACATAATCTTTTACTTAACTAGGATCAGAATGAGATAAGATAACTTCTGTCACATTAAGGTTTATATAAAACTTTGAGAAACCAGCTGACAGACAAAATCAAACAGTCTAGGATTAATTTCCTTATATCTGAATCTTACTCCATGAGTTGTTCCTGAAGATCTGGCAAAAGTGGGCTCGGTTGCATGTTCTTGGACAGCGTGTGGACGAGTGGTGCCAAGAAATGAATTTATTTTAGACTGCTGTGCATGTGAGAGCCTCAATTCATCAGATCTGTATCTAGTTATTATTTTATGATGCCTCATCTGAATCAAACAAATACAAACAAAATTATACTGAAGTAATGATTGAGAATCTTAGGCAAAGGGGTGAACAAAAGGGCTGAACTAAACTTCACGACATTCAAATTAGATTTAGTCAACAGCTTGCGAGCTTGGGAAATGCTTTCCATTTGAGCACATAATTCCAATAAAAACTATATTTGTTTTCATTCCTGGGTTATACATCATGTGAAGGCAATATAGGATGGAGTATATGGATCGCTATGTTGAACAGCATCTACTTTGTGTGTTGGTGGCATTAGTCTCTGTCACCTCAATGGTGTTTCCTCCCTTGATGCTCTCAGAAGCTCCTGGCTTCAGCCTGGGTTCTGTGGAAGAGATCAGGGACTTCTTGCACATGATGGTATATATCTCGGAAAGAATGATCTGAAATGCCTTCTCCACATTTGTAGCCTCGAGGGCAGAGGTCTCCATGAAGAAAATGCCTTCCTTCTCAGCAAAGCTTTCAGCATCCTCTGTGGCGATGGCACGGAGATGCTTGAGATCAGTTTTATTACCAATGAGCATGATTGTGATGTTTGAATCAGCATGATCACGGAGCTCCTTGAGCCAACGACTGGCATTCTCGAAGGACTTAGGTTTAGTTACATCATAAACAAGGAGTGCACCAAGGGCACCACGGTAGTAGGCACTGGTGATTGCTCGGTATCGTTCTTGACCTGCTGTGTCCCACACCTGTGCTTTTACTGTCTTGCCTTCAACCTGAGAAAGACGGGACAATGATGAGAAGCGATAAAAGGTAGAGGTATGAACAAATAGAAAAGTGCATAAATACAAAAAACTGCCTCATAACATAACATAAATAGTACAAGTTCTTACCATGGGTATTCCAAACATAGACCTATAAAATACTCATCATTCATAAGAAATCCTTCTTTTACTCTTTATCAGTTGATCCACCTTCATCAGAATCATTCTCCCTCTTGAAATTAGATGTTTGATCCCACCCATGATAATTTTGAAGGCTCAAAATTCCATCATATTTTCTATGAAATTTAGCGTATTCGCAATGAATGAAAACATTCGATGGCTACATTTGTAGTTTCACCTTTTACCATACAATACATGACAGAAGTATCATCAACAATTACCTCTTAGTTGACTGGTACTTTCAGCCAGCCTTATCAAGAAGAGTAAATTTTATCCAGATTTTAAGATTACTAAGAAGAGAATAAAGAAATAGTACACAATCAATAAAAGAGGAGAGATACACAGACTACTAACTGACAACGACTACAGATTTCACAATCAAATCAAGATTCAAGTATAATTCACTGGTTACCTCCAAAATGAAACTTGGTTTACATGTGTTAAAATCTTTTTTGTTTTTGTTTTTGCAAAAAAAAAGGCAACAGACAAATATGAGGAACTTTAAACCTAATCACTTAACTTGCGAAATATACCGAGTAATAGCACCTTTCAAATACAAGTAATCAATATGAACCTTAAACAAAACTTAAAAAAGAAAAGCAAAAGAAAGAGACCAAATTTCACTAAAGAAGTATGAAAGAGACCTCAACCATGGGTGATATTATTAGGTCATACTTAAACTTGACTGTTCTATAATGCAACAAGCTGCTGTATCTATAGCCTAAAACAAATTTTTAGTTATGAACATTGCCGCCAAAAGATAGGGTTATTTTTTAGAACACATTCTTAGGGGATTTGGGCAAAGTCTACTAGGACAGCCAAACCTCAAAAAAAAAATAAGAAGTTCAACTGTTGGCTTGGATCATTGAAAGAGACAAGCCCCATGAAAGACTACTAAAACAAATGGCATTATCCAGGACCCGTCTATAATTTCCTCCAAGAATCGAACTGGTAATCACTTAATTTGTTTTCGTGCTATCTTATCGCTATGGGTTGTTAATGAATAATCCCTTTGTTATCAGAACCCCTCTTACATCTAGAACTTAATTTTCTTCTTCAGGTGAAGATGAAGGATGATTGTCTATAAAAATATGAAAGGACTTCCTCTCAAATGACCACGGGCTACTAGGTTCAAGAGAAGCACTTTGGGCCTACAAGGATGGTAGCACTTTGGGCCGATTAAATTTCTAGTTGATGTTTACCTATAGTGACAGAATTCTTTCATTTTCTTTCTTACACATATAATTGTACATTGTACCTTCTAAATTATATTTAGGTAGGTTTTCCACCTTCCATTTCCTTCAGAAAAGGAAGATGCCAAGTGCAAGAAAACTTTCTACTCCTTTCTGTCATATTTATGCATAGGTGTCGTGTGGAAGGCAGTTATCTAGTTCTTTCTGTCAAATTCATGCATTCAAGTTGAACTAATTACTGAAGATTGAAAAGGGAATTATGGTGCTACTTTTTGGCATATAGAAAAATCAATTTTTAGCATATTCCTTAAGTTAAATCACTAGGAAGCGAGATATTGACCCAAAAATTAAACTGTTACTTCTCAAGTAGTCCTTTTTGTCTTATAAAAATCTATTGAAACCTAGAAGAACAAAAGTAACTAGCTCGTGACGTACAGTTTTTCAAACTCATTCCATCATATAGTTATCATGAAAGAAAGATCGGGCATCTCACTTTCATCCCATAAGTATGACTAATCAATTTTAAAATCATAACCAAACTCGTATATTCGAACTCCTGCTGATAGCAAAGGAAATGAAAGAAACAGCCAAACATTAGGCGCCGATCTCTATCAAGAAACTTGCTAAATCCAACAAAAGTGAAAATTTTCGATTAAGTAAAACGTAGAAAGATCCGAATGTGATTCATCAAAATCGACATATCAAAATTTGAACACCGAATGAACTCGAAGCGACACTGTAGCTTGAGATCCCTCAAAGCCACTCGAAGACAGCAAGGCCAAATCTTTGAATATCTCGTATAGTAAATTGGATATGGAACAAGACCTGGAGGGTGCGGGTGGCGAATTCGACGCCGATGGTGGACTTGGAGTCGATGGAAAATTGGTTTCTGGTGAAGCGGGAGAGGAGGTTGGATTTGCCGACGCCCGAGTCGCCGATCAAGACCATCTTGAACAGATAATCGTACTCCTCCTGCAATCCCCCTCGCCTCGCCATCTCTTCGTAGTCGTCGCCGCCGCCGCCGCCGCCGCCGCGTCGTCGTCGATATCGCAACGTGATTGGTTCGCGTGGGATTAAGCGATGGCCAGTGTTCTCCAAAGCGATACGCTTCTATTTCTAATTAATATATCGCCGACATTCACGATAATAAATCACGTTACATGGTATAAAACGATAGAACCCACCCGACCAGCCCAAGCTGCACCCGCTATCTGTTCCAAGGAGCCCAGAAGAATTAATCCACGTGTCGATGAGACAGTGGCTAAAAACGGGTACGGTATTCATGTGCGAATCCGTACCGGAACTCCACTTTTATCAGGAAAAAAAATCAATGCACACCTGAATTTTCTTCATTTTTAAAATAATTAAAATATTAAAAGCATCAAATGATTCAAAACATGCCATTTTTCATATTCAAATTGTTTCTTTCTTTAATTATCAGTACTATTAATTAAAGATGAAACTCTGAACCTTTTTCTTTTTCTTTTTTTTTTTTTTAAGAAAGCTTCTGGAATAGAAGTACTCAATCCATAGAATCGTAAAATGGGCCTTTCAGGCCCAGGTACCGGCCCAGCCTAGGCCCAGGAAAGTACAAGCAAATTCCTTTGACTTCATATCAACATGGGAAAAAAAAACTAAGGTCGAATGTTAATTGCAGCGCATTTGTTTTTTTAAGTGAAATGGCAATGCTAAAATAATTTTCATAAACACTTTTTAATTTATCATTGTAGCTGATGGAAAATTAATAAGAGCATGATTGCAACCGTCAAAGTATATTTTTGTTTTTACTTTTTAAAACTTGGTTAAATAATATTCTCAAAAAGAGTTTTTGATTTTTGTAAAATATCAATGGTAGAGTGAAAATTGTTTTTTTAAACAAAAGTGCTTAATTTTGTTTGTGCTTTTATAATTTTATATTTATTTTAAAAATTCTTTGTCTATGATATAAAAGTTATACATTAAGGTTCTTAAATTTTATTTAAACAAATTAATTACAAGAAATATTACACCTTGGTCTTTATTGTTTTAATTTTTTAAATGGAAGAATTCAATGTAAAATTTTCTAATTAATATTAAAATATTATTCAGAACTTTATGGAAAGAATAAGTCTATATTTATTCAATAACATATCATGTGTTTCAAAATATATATATATAT
>JBBMJZ010407500.1:0-28840 GCA_037833815.1 Zingiber zerumbet
AACCCATTCGAACTAGGCAATCGGATGACTTGAAGTCCTGACTCGAACGACTTACATCCGGAGTCGGCAGCACTTGGTGACTTGGCAGCTTGACATCTCGACCGACTTGGCTATTCGGCAAGTCAAGCACTTGGCATCCCAATTCAGTATTCAGTAGCTCGAGTAACTCGGTGTCCCGACCCAGCTTTCCATTCGGACTTGGGAATCACTTGAGTCACTTGTATCCCGCAGCACTCGGAGTAGTCTTCCTATTCACGACAACCCACTCGGGCTGGGGTTGCAGTCTTACTATACGGGAAAACCGCTTGGACAAAGAAGCAAATCGTTAGTCCAAGCTGACAGTTTGAAATTATCAGTTGAAACTATTTCAATCGATAAATACGAGTTGTTTCTATAATGCAATTCAGAATATCCCCGGTAACTCCGGCCACAATCTCCGATAGACAAGCTCTGCCTCCTCTTCCCTGAGCCATGCCACTGTCAAAAATCAAACCCTACTTTGTGGGCTTAAAGTTGCTTGTGCACTCCACTTGTGGTTTTCAAGCGCCAAAATTTAGAGGCAAGCAAAGCAAGGAGATTACTGCACCAATAAAATCATAAGCCACATCACCTTCTAATAGATTTTTTGCTCGTAGGACAATTAAAGCTTATCACTTGAGATTCCTTGCATTAACTATTGAAGGCTTGAAGCATGTGGCGAGATCAAGAGATTCAATTACAAGAGAGAAAATGAGGTAAGTTTGAACCGTGCAATACATAAAGGAACTTAATTCTAACGAGTTTGACCACTAGCCAACTGCTTAATATTAGGACGACCGAGATGTTTTTTTTTTTTTTGGTACTATAAGTAACAGACTAGCAGTTCTAAATGATTAGTTTTCTCTAGCCATTTATTGTGCTCGTATAGTTGACATAACTATTTTAATCTTTTTCTCCAATGCACAATGCATCTATGCTTAAAGAATGACTGCGCAGAAGACTACAGCAAATTGGAGTTTTAGAGAAGCTTTTGCCTCTTGTTCTGCGACCTCGAGAGCTCCTCGACAATGGCAGACTCGAGCTTCATGGTTTCTCCATTCTCTGTAACTTTGGAAACAGACGACGAATACATAGGGTCGTTGCTGAGGAGAGAAAGCTGCTTCTTGCATCCAAAGCTTGATTCCTCTTCCATGGAATCCGCTCGGCCGGATGTGGTTCGATGGATCATGAAGATGAAGGCCTTCTTCGGACTCTGCTCGAGAACAGCTTACGTTGCCTTGAGCTACTTCGACCACTTCACGCTGCATCGAACTATCGATCTCACTGTAAGTGCTGCTGCAATGCTGCACTGAATCAATATAATCCCTTCAATAGCTAGCTCGCTGTGAGCTATGATTGCTTAGTCATGGATTCATTCGCAGAAAGGTAAACGCTGGAAGATTCAATTGCTCTCGGTGGCTTGCTTGTCCTTGGCCGTGAAGATGGAGGAGTGCCAAGGCTTGCCTTTGACAGAGTTCCAAACCGAGAACTACTGGTTCGACGGCAAAACCGTACAGAGGATGGAGCTCCTGGTCTTGAGCACCTTGGAGTGGAGGATGAGCAGGGTCACACCTTTCTCCTACCTCAATCATTGTTCGTCCAAGGCAATGGAGTGGAAGGCCATTGAGCTCATCTTGGAAAACATTGAAGGTCAGTGAGCCAAACAATTGTGGCTTCTCCTGTCAGTGAATCTTTACCTTTGTTGTCGATCAATGCAGCGATGAATCTAGTGGCGTATCGAGCTTCCTCCATCGCTGCTGCTTCGATTCTCGCTGCGCAAGACAAGGAAAGATTGACGCAGAAATCATTGAAGTCCAAGATGAGTTCTGTATCCTGGATGAGATCTTTGAACAGCGTATGCCATTCGAGCTGAACTCATTGAATTACTCAAAAGTTGCATCAATCTCATGTTTCAGTTTTTGTTTTTGGCAACTAGGATGAAGTCTTTTCATGCTATATCACGATGATTCAAGAATCACAGGAGAAGAAATTACATGCGTAGTGTGGTAAACCAGTAGTTAGTTGCAAGAGGAGACGAGATGAAATTGCTTGAATGTGTAAACTCATTCTCTTGAAATTTAATCTGGAAAGTCATTTTGGCACTGCCTTGCTTTTGTGATGTTTGATGTTTCACATATTACCTACAGATTTATTTGATCAAAGTTAACTAGATCTAAGTTTTAGGATCAAAGACTTTGATCAAATTCCATAGAGAGAGGAAACCTGCTGCCCTCATGAGAAGTAATTAAATATACAAATTAAATGTTTCACAATGGTTCTTCCACGTTGACTTGGTCATTAGAACAATTTTCCATGACTCACTGAACCAGAAGTCCAGAATGATTTATTAAGTTCATCGTGAAGGACACTGCACAATACCATGGATCTCTGCAATTTGTTTGCTATGCAATTGATGGAAGCAGCAAAAATTAAATATACTGTTCTTCTGCTTTCAATGAATGCACAATCATATACAAAGACTTTAAGTAGCAGATAAATAAAATTTACGTTGTTGATCTCTCCACCTGGATAGTAAATAACTTTTTAAATGTACTGAGATGTATTATTGGTTGAAGAGCCAGATGACTGTCCTTGGGACAATTAACTGCAGCTAAAAGAAGCTCATTTTATGGTCGAACAGGTTGCAGCAGAATAAAGGAGGTCATTTTGGAATAATTCTAAGAAATAAAGAAGTTGTTTAAGAAAATCTTTAAACTGTGTGTTTGTTTTAAAAAAAAATAGAAAACGTTTTAAAGGTTTCAATATTTATATTTTAAGAAAAATATAAAGGACACGAATCAAAAGATGCTCCAAATTATGAAAATCATCGATCAGGCGTCCTTTAAAAAAAATTAAAAGGTGCCTTATCAATATTTTATCCCGAGAGCATTATTGCATAGTTATAGTAATTATAATATTTAATATTTAATATAATATTATTATGGTAGTGTAGCAATTATTCCGTAATTTCTATAATTATTTTTAAATAATTTTAAATAAGTGGATAATAAGTATTTTGATATAATAGTACTCATAGTTTATAATTTAAGATTTTAGTTAAAATAGTTAATTTTTTATGTTATAGCAATTACTGAGTAATTTGTATATATTATAGTAGCTATCAAATAATTACCTTGGCACTAAATCCCTAATCTTGAAAATCTTAGTAAATTCTAAATTTTAAACCCTATTTTATCAAAATAATCTTTTTTTCTATTTGAGTTAAAATTATCTAAACTTTATCAAAATTAATTTAAATTAATTAACTATTTATTAATTCATATCATAACTGTGTTATAATAACGTCAACTTTATAACGTTATTATAATAATTACGGCGTATAAAAAAATATTAAGTAATTATTAAAATATGTAAGTAGCTGTTAAAAAGAGTTAAATAAATGATATTTTAGAGATAAAAATATCTGATGAAGAATCTTTTTATATATATTTTTAAAAAAATTATAAATGACTTGTATAATTTGGGACTCCTGTTTTTTTTTCCAAATATAAATATTACCGAATCTGACGGAGCCGCATCATTTCGGATTACCGGATCGGGTGCAAGATCTGCGAGAGAACCAGAATTTAATCCGAGCCAAGTTGGAATCCAGATCCGATTTGCTATTGTTGCCGTATATAACCGCAACACAGAGTTATCCCCAAGTTGAGGCCAAGGAGGTCCCGCATGAATTTACCAATATCTTCGTGGGTATTTTCAATAGGTGCTTTTATCAAGCGTATCAAAAATTTTTACGAGCCCCATCCCGCATCCGGCTTCGTTGTCGCAATTCTACGCGGCCGCCTCCGCGTCGCAGCAAACGTTCTGCCTCCGCAATATAAATTTAGCACCGCTTTCGCCTTTCTCTCTCTCTCACAATCGGCAAAGGCGCTGCCTCTTCGCCGGCCGCCGTTGGATTCCTCCCTCGCCAAGATCAGGTCTGTCTTCAAGGCGCTTCCTAGTATCTCCTACTACTCCGACCGGCTGATTCCTTTCAGTCGGCGTTTTCCGTCAGCAGATTCGTTGATTCTTGTTGGTGTTCGCTTCCTGCCGATTAATTCGAGCCAAATCAGGTTGCATATTGATTTCTCAGGATATATACTTCTTCGACGTTGGGTGAATTTCAGTGGTTCGTCCCTCTAGGTTTTCTCTTCGCTGTCGCCCTTTTCTTGTGTTTAGGGTTTCTTCGTGAATACCCGATTTTTAGGATTTCCTCGCGTTATGGCAGCTGGTCGGCATAGTGGATATAGAGATCTTGAGTTCTGGGACCGGGAGGCAGATGTAGAGCTATCGGGGAGGAAGGATTATTACCGGGATCGTTTACATGATGGCGGCCTCCGTAGGTACGAAGGACGGGGTGATCAAGATTTGCGTGATAGGATTGGGGTTTCGCAAAGAGGCACCAAGAATAAGGAAGTGATTAATGGCTCCCATCACACCCTCTATTCGAGCAATTCTAGTGAGGGAAGCAAGAACAGTCAGAAAATGAAACGTCACTCGGGGAAAGATGTGGACCGAGAGACTGGGGAGTTGTCCAGTGGAAGCGGATCAGATGATGCTCAAGCACCTATCTCGAAGATCCAGGAGAATGTGTCACAGAATCAGGACAATGAGAATTACTCGATGGATAGCAAGAAGCGCAAATTCTCTCCAATCATTTGGGATAGAGATGACACTAAGCGATCCACTGTTGCCACTTCTAGCAGTAAGAACACCAGGATTGACAATGATACCCTGCCTCCACCACCTCCACGGCCTCAGGGGTTTGTTCCGCCTTATTCTCTCGATGATGTTTTACCATCTGCTAAGAGTTCGTCACCTTTTGATTCAGTTGCCCCTGTCGAGCCATCCCAATACTTTCTGCCAAGTACTAATCAGGAGGAAAATCTGGTGGATGATTTTGAAGATGAACCTATGCCAGCTCGGAGTATCTCTTTCTCCAGATGGGCAGATGGAAACAGTTCTTTTGATGATGGAGGTGAAAATTTCAAGGTGGACGTAGTGACTAAAAGGAAAAAGAGTAGCCCTTTGTCTGGTTCAGCAGGGCAGCACTTGCACAAGAAAATGGGTACGCCTAAGTTAGTCGAGGTTAACATGGCAGAAATTTCTGGAGTGACTTTGTCTAAACTATCTGATTCAAGGGAACATGAAAACCATGATGGGGATGCTGAGTTGGGAATAAATGATGATATGGATGTTGACCATGTTGGGTCTAATGGAAGTTCTAGCAATCAAATTTCTGAAACGGACTCCGAAGATGAGGACCAGAAGTCTGAGACACCAGATCCAGCACAACCACCTATAAGATGTATAAATATGTTGCAGGGTTGTAGAAGTGTTGATGTGTTTGAGAGGCTTAATAAAATAGATGAAGGTACCTATGGGGTTGTCTACAGAGCAAAGGATAAAAAGACAGGGGAGATAGTGGCACTGAAAAAAGTCAAAATGGAAAAGGAGACTGAGGGTTTTCCTCTCACTGCACTTAGAGAGATAAATGTATTGTTATCTTTTCATCATCCTTCAGTTGTGGATGTTAAGGAAGTTGTTGTTGGTAGCAGTCTGGACAAAATTTTTATGGTCATGGAATACATGGAACATGATTTGAAGGCACTGATGGAGACCATGAAACAACCATTTAGTCAGAGTGAGGTAAAATGCTTGATGTTGCAGCTGTTTTCAGGTGTCAATTACCTTCATGACAACTGGGTACTCCATAGGTAGTCCCATGTTTCTACTTTTATTGTGTTTTTTTTCCTTATTGTGTTTATCTTCTTCTCTATATACTCTTTTTGATGTATGAATTATTCTTCCTTTTAGGGATTTGAAGACATCAAATCTTCTTTTAAACAATCGTGGAGAATTAAAGATATGTGACTTTGGTTTGGCTCGCCAATATGGAAGTCCTTTGAAACCTTACAGTCCATTGGTGGTCACATTATGGTACAGGTATGTAGTGTTTTGATACCCTGTTCATCATGTGTACTGGTGTGTTTTATGATTTCGTATTCTTGCTTTGGGAATCTGGTGGCACCATTGCTTTTAGATTGTGTTTTTTGGCATCCTAATCCCCTTGATCTTTTGTGATGATATAGGGCACCTGAACTTCTACTAGGGGCCAAGGAGTATTCCACTGCTATTGACATGTGGTCTTTAGGGTGTATAATGGCAGAGCTTCTAGCAAAGGAACCATTATTTAATGGGAAATCTGAGCATGATCAACTTGACAAGGTTTATTTCTAAAACAATTTTCTCTGCTCTTAGTTTTATGTTTCTTTGAAGGGGAACCTTGGCACAACAATAAAGTTGCTGCCGTCTAGAGGTCACGAGTTTGAGTCTTGGAAACAATCTCTTTCAAAGTAGAGTAAGACTGCGTACAAAGACCCTTCCCGTAGACCCCACATTGGTGGGAGCTTTGTACATCAAGTTGTCCTTTAGTTTTATGTTTCTTTATCTCCTCTAATGTATTTGTCTTGCAGATATTTAGGACACTTGGTACTCCGAATGAAAAGATATGGCCTGGAATTGCTAAACTACCTGGTGCTAAAGTTAATTTTGTCAAGCAACCGTAAGTATTAATTGTCTAATTCCTCTTTTGTTTGGTTGACCTGCAAATGTTTTTGTTTGGCTTGCTTCATTCTTATTAACACCATCCTTTTCCAGGCCTCAAGCTATGGTTGATCATGCCTAAGCTTTATGGCTTGCTTTGGTGGCTCTAGCACTTAGGTGAAGTGTTCTTGATTATTTTAGTTTGTTTAGTGAATTGTTTCCTTTTTCAGGTACAACAAGCTACGAGAAAAGTTTCCTCCCACATCCTTTTTCGGACGTCCAACCCTTTCTGAAGCTGGATTTGACTTGCTAAACAGACTTTTGACATATGACCCTGAGAAGGTAAATACTGAAACAAATTTATTGAGAAAGTTCCATTCTCTATTTGTACTATTTTTCTGTTTGCAATATTGATTAGTTTGCTGTGAATGTAGCGAATAACTGCTGAAGCTGCTCAAAATCATCCCTGGTTCCAGGAGGTTCCTTTGCCCAAGTCAAAAGATTTTATGCCTACTTTTCCTGCTCAACATGCTCAAGATCGGTATGTGAAGAAGTCTAACAAAATTAAGATCAATTCCCTATGATTTTGATATGCAACTGACTATGATCGTCATCTTATTTAATATTCAGACGTCAAAGAAGAATAATGAAGAGCCCAGATCCACTTGCAGAACAGCGGAAGAAAGAACTGCAACTAGGTGACCTCGGCCTTTCTACCCTATTTGGTTAGACAACAGATGCAAAACACTGCACAAGGTTGCTTTGGTCAGAGAATATCTAAACGACATTTTATTCAGTAACTTCCTTGGTGAGAAATTCACGTGACATTGTGTAACTTTGCTAGTGTCAGACAACAATTGATGATGCTGTTTAGCAGGTACTTGATACAGTATATTATTTCCTGTTCTCATGAAAACAGTAGCCATGTCGGCTTTTCTTTTGCTGCCGCAGCTATAAAGTGCATCTTTAAAGGGTAGGCTATTTAATTTTATACAGGATGATCAATTCCCTATGAGACATGTATATGCAACATTTGTCTGGAAAATTGTAAGCGTTGCTTCTTGAGATTGGATTAGTATCAAACAATTATTGATGTTGACCATGTTTGATTCTGTTACTTTTTGATTTTTTTTTTCATACTGTGTTTGCAAGAGTTGATCAGTTGATGCGGTGGGTCATTGTTATACCTGGTGTCAAGCACTCAATAGCTTTCTACTCAAAAGGTAATTCATTGTCAACTGATGTTTAAGATCAGGAGAAGAGTCACATTTACATCATTTTCTGAGTATATCGCTGACAAACTACTTTAGTGTATATATTTTTAAGATTTGGTACTTCAGAGAATTTTCTCTTTTTATTTATTTCTCACACACTTGGTTTAGGTGATTATGTAAGCTCATCATCTACCATGTCCCTGAAAATTTTGTGTATTTTGTAATATATGGATAGTTGGTGTTTTTGGAATTTGACAAAAATAGTTGGTGTTTTTGGAATTTGACAAAAATGCTTATTGAATAGTTGATGATCAGCTAACCTGTCCTAGCTGCTAACGGCAATAAGATCGTGGTTAGTGATACTAGACTCTAGTAGAAATGATTCTTTAAGAAAATCTGCACCTTATGGATACCTTATGTTTTTAACCTCAAAACTAATTTTTTGTAATAACTTGCATGGTTAATGACTTCCTCTTCCTTAAATAAATGTGTTATGCTTATCTCATTAAAGCACTTGACCAATTCACATGTTTAATATTCTTAAAAGCATATCATGACTATTTTTTGTTATATCATAATTTGAAACTTAAATTGAAATTGTCATCTGCCTCAGGAAGATGAATGTTTGACCATAGTTCTCCATTTCAATTCCCTTAAGCTGTCCGTGAAACCAAATTAAGCCATCCTTGATGGCTATTTCTAGACATCCGAGGATAGATTTGTCACACAAACCTGCACCCAACACCCTAAGCAAGCATCAGAATATCTTATAACAACGTTCCGGAAGCTTCGGAGTAGCCATGCCTTAGTTTGGTATACTTGGTAGTCATATTAAGAATTCTGTTGCAGGTTGCATGTTCCCTTTCTAGGATGCCCAACAATTTATTGTGCATCTTGCTTGCAAATTAATACGTCAAGCCATTGCAATTAAAAGAGTTTATATTAGGATGGATTAGTCTAGCTTGTTTCCATTGTTGGAAGAATTCAAATTGCACATGTTGCCATGTATAGAACTTCTTTTTCCATGATGCTTTGGTTACTTGACTGTATCAACTCATTATCAGACTTGCACAACCATTTGACACACAAGATCACAATGCTTAGCCGCATAAAATGTGATTGAGTGGATACTTTGGGAGCTTGACTTGTATAAAACAACTCGCACTACAATGCCAAGATCACTGGTGTCACCTTAGCCAAGTGTCTGATCATCATACTGTCCATTCTCTAACATTGCATTTTCACCTCAGCAACATTTTTAAAGATACTGGTGTTTAGTCACTTGTTACAATTTTGTATTAGTTCGGCTCTTGGTTAACCATGCTGGAGAAAGACTGTCTGAAAATTGGGGGTTCCAGCCGGCTGCATCAGGTTCTTACCTTAACATTAGCTTACAGGATGAAGTGACACGGTAAGCGACAGCTGCGTGGGATCTCACCTCAATTATGTCAATGCATCACAGCATCAGGCTATCAGTTAATTATTGGTATATTTTATATTCAATTACACAAGTGTCTTCGGGTTGTTGCTTGCCTTGTAATGTATGTACTGTGATCTCGATATAGATACTTTTCGTAGTCGTGTAGGTTGTTTTGATCTTCATTATTATTTGTTTTGCCTTTTAGTTATGCCATTTTTTTGGTATTTTAATTGGTTAACTTAATCTCGCATGCATTCACTGAGGTGGTTGCAATTTTGTGTGTATGATTCAAACGTAAAGTGGGTTGTCTGTAATTTAAATGTAGAGATGGAGTTCAAAAGGCTAAACATTGATAGTGCAAGCAGTTGATCATGGTGGTGACCCAACAGTTGTCGCCCATGAAAAATTTAATGTCAAATTGAGCCAGCTTCACAGGAAGCTTGAAGGGTTTCATGGTTTGTCTCCTTGGGATTGACTAATGGTTAGTGCCTGAGTTATTGTCACAATGAGGTATGAGAGTTAAATCCTGGCTAGTAGTCAGGTTCTTACCCTTTCCTATGTACAAATCATTGTCCGTGCTAGTAGCCTCCGTGATTTACCTCCTCCGTGTTAGCATAGGGACAGGTTGGCGGAGGCACTGGAGGCGAGCGAATCACCTTTTGTCACAATTGAAGGGCTTTATGGCGCTCCCTTGGGATGGTCCAATAGTTAGCACATGAAGTGTTGTTATTAAAAGGTCTGAGATTCGAATTTCGGCATAGCTGAAGTAAATATCTCTTTTATGCGCCAGTCATTATTCCCAAAGCTAATAGCTATCTATGATTTACCTCTTCCGTGTTGGTCCTGGAACGGGTTGATGGGGATGTTGGGGGTGAGTATAGTCGTCTTTTGCTATCTTAAAGGGCTTTATGGTTTTTTATCATCCTCTCTTTTTGTCCCTGGTAGAATTGGATTAGTTAGTACAGGACAGAGTTGCTATCATGAAATAAGTGTTCGAATTTTGATAAAGTTAAGGAAAAAAGTTTTATGCATGCTAGTTAATTATAATTTTTTTTATTTACTTTCTTATATATAGTCGTGGGGCCGATGTGAGACTGCCAAAATAGCGGATTTGAAAATTATTGAGACGCTTAATTCCTACCAATCTGACTCATTCGTAGACTTAGTTTGTCCACCAATCTTGCTCATGCTCTAGACTTAGTTTAACCTAGTGGATGGATACGAAAGACCATGCGAAGAATAGAAAACGGAGAAAGTTTGAGAAAAGTGGGGAAAAAAAGTTGTTTACCTAACCAATGAAAGTTGTAATAATTGAGCCACAAGATTATTTTTGTTTGTTTGATCAAATTTATCTCGATTAGAGGATGTTAAATTTATTATAATAAAATAAGGATTAATTTTTTATGAACGGATATTCTCAGGAAAAAACTCCTTTCAATCTTCAGTCATTTGATGATTAATTGTAAATTGATTCTATGATTTAATTTCTTTTACATAAAATCGGAACGAACTACGAGGAATGTTTGCAGTGACTGTAATCATCTGTTGCTATCATTTATTTAATAAACTCAATTTGTTTTTGATACTAAATGGCCTCCATTCAACCTTGTTTAATCCCAGTCCTCTCACAGCCTCGATCCAACTTATCAATTACCTTCCTCATCAAGCATTATTTGACAATCAACTTTGCTAGCATGCCCAATTGACTTTAACAACATTTGACCTGCCGTGAATCAACCCCAATCAATTTTGCTGTGTGTTTGCTCGTTACTTGATCAATCTCGTTGATCTTGATAATCGGTTCAAAGAGGAGATTTTATCTTGACACGTTTCCAAATTCTAGCACAAGTAATTTGGAGATAAATCATAGGACAATCAAATAATCAAAAGACGCCACTATTTTTATTTTTTTAAAAAATAATTTTATTTTTATTTATAAAAGGAGGTCATATTCCCCGGCCCGTCTAAGGTAATATAGCTACCATTAAATATAATATTCAGTATTATTATCTTCGATCACATATTAAATCCTAAACTGATTCAGAGTATTAAAGCAACTACGAATTTATAACTATAATACATATTAGAGTACTAAAGCAACTATGATTTTATAATTATAATACATACTATAGCAACTATGATTTACAATGTATACTTAATCTATTAAAAATATTCACATTATAACCGTTATAATTTTATAATTACTATAATGTGTGGATTCAAATCTATTCATTTATCATTCATGTTTAGTAATTACAACACAGATTCGATCTACATGATAAGAGCTTGAGAGCTATTGTTTCATTTTACAAGGGACTAATAGGGTGGAACACTTAATTGAAAAAAAAAAAGAAATGCAAAACAAGAGCACTTTTTTTTATTGTTTTTTGCCGAAAATCACATCAGCAAAAGAGATTTTGAGGCCTCCAACATTGGAATTATTAGTGCTAATTTTTATCTTAATCTGCACTAATGGGATTATTTTACTGTATTAAATCATGAGTTCAGTCGAGAGCAATCATTCCTCTTAAGCTATTAACTCCTTGAGAGTGAGCTCCATGTGCGCGCATTGAAAGCTATCATGATTTCCATGAACTAATTTCAATATTCTCTTTGGATGACCCGACATCTCAAGATTAGGGTCCTGTACTGATACAGACAACCAATAAACAGTCTGCAGTATCTATTAAATAATTTACATACAAGCTGAGTTTACAAATGCTCAAGGATCATTGCTGTCTGCATTGAAAGATCAATAGGCATCATACTGTAATAACCAAGCATATAAAAAACATAATAAACAAATTTCAAACCAAACTCAATGCATCATACAACTACCACTCTCCTCTATATGGAAAAGAAGCGGAAGAAAAATAAGAAGAAAGGGCCCCAACTCACCCTACTTTCTCTTTTTAATCTAACTGTATACCTGGATCTGGAGCTGGCATTGGAATATATGACATAATACAGCTTTCAAGCCATGAGTTCTACCATACTCAGACCCAGTGGCTGCCCAACCACCATCCCTGCTTGACACACCCCTCTGCCCCACAGGAGAAGTGGACTACCAACAACAAATTTAAAGAAAAAAAAAACCCGCACCACAAAAACAAAAACT
Source organism: Zingiber zerumbet (assembly GCA_037833815.1). Taxonomy (NCBI): domain Eukaryota; kingdom Viridiplantae; phylum Streptophyta; class Magnoliopsida; order Zingiberales; family Zingiberaceae; genus Zingiber; species Zingiber zerumbet. The sequence continues at coordinate 12,317 of JBBMJZ010407500.1, forward strand.
GGGCCCAGGAAGCCATTAGTAGACTGCTTCTACGCAGTCTACGCAACCACCAAAATATGGAACCAGGAGCCCATTTTCACCTGGTATGAGTATGACTAACTTGCGTAGGAGCTCATTGTTTATGGCCATCACAAGCAAATTTGAAACCTTCAACTTCAGTTTATAGCCTTCATCTGTTAGAAACATAACTTCAAGTAAATTAGTAACTAGAAATGCTTTTTGAAGCTGTTGTTGTTAAATTTGACAAAATCAGAAAGAAATATAACTTCTTTCCTATATTATGGGTGTACATATCCATCCAGATGTTTTCTTGCAATTAACACTTTTTATACATTCCTCTCAAGATGAATAAGATGAAGACAAAAAATCAAAAATCATATTCAGTGTCTAGAATGGCCACTGATTGTTATGCAGGGGACAAAAAAACATACATGATGTTTAACAGCTAGCAATTGAGGAACACGACAACAAAGGGGTTCATCCCCGTTAATAATAATGTGCAATTAAAAGGTATAAGCATTATGGACATTACCTTCAATTTGGGCATGTTACGTTGACAACAAAGCAAGAGCATTAGATGAGTTTGTTGTTCGAAGTTCCACATTCCGCAGATCACGAAGATTTTCTAAAATCTCTTGAAGAAGATGAATTCCTTTGTCTCCTTTCTTCAAGGAATTGATACAGTGCTTTACAAACTCTCTATCACCCTGAAGAGCATCTAGCCTCTCATAAAGGTAGTCGACCTCTTCCATGATTGCTAGCTTCTGTCGATCTTCTACACGATGAGAAAGTGCTTCAGGAGCCGCATCAATTGCATCATCTACATGTCCATCATTCACTGCATCAAAAAGAGGAAGAAGCCTCTTCCCTTTACTACCCATACTCTTTGGTTCACCATTCTGCTTCCTGTCTTCTGAATTGTCTGAAAAACCATTCTCATAATCATGTAGGACACCATCAATATGATGCCCCATTGATTCGGAATCTTGAGGGTCTTCATCTTCCATTGTAATAAGCTTCCTCTCCAACTCCTTAAGTTGCTCAAGAATGGACAGTCTCTCTTCCTCAAAATCAGCCAATGATTCCTTAAGGGCATTTAGGTGCATTTTGGTGGCTTGGTCTGTCCCTGAACTTAATACGTCACCAGCAGGAGTATTTTGATGGTTTCCTTCAGAGTTATCTGCACACTCATCCTTCTCATGGGATTCAATCGAGAAGTCAGCAATTATGTCTTCAGCACTTGAAGAAGCAGAAGGTGTTTCATGCCTTCCAATCACCTTATTGGATCCCATCTGTCTCCTCTCCTTCGTTTCATAATGCAGCAGTTTCTTTCTATACATTTCAAGCTCCTTCTCCAACTCTTGGTTTTCCTTCTCCCTCTTGACCATCAGCTCATTCAGAAGCTGCAAAGCTTCCTGGTCATACTCTGATTGTTCATCCATCATCCGCTGATATTGCAATGCTTCCATTTGCATAGCAGCTTTCTCTTCTTGAAGCCTGGTTATCATAGCCATAGTTTGGTTAGCGGCAATGGCTGCAGCACTTCTCTCTTCCTCAAGTTCTGCATACAATGCAGTCAGGGCCTTTCGTTCTGCTTGTAGAGAAGCTTTAAGCTGATCCATAGTCATCGTATCACAGCCTTCAAACTCACTGGCAACACTTCCATCCAGGGACTCTGTCCCAGATTCTCTTTTACCAATCAGGAACCTCCTACTCATATATTGAACACCATCAGAGTAAGTTGGTGTCTCAGGAGTTCTATCTTCTTCAATTTCATTGTTTTCCAAAAATTCTGATATATGGTTTGTGTTCTCATTTGCTGCAGTTTCTTTGACAAACAGATGGAATATAATTAGGCATTTTAAGCATACAGATTCATATATATTTTTCTAAAAATGTGAATATCTAGAACATCAAACCAAAAGAAAGATCTAAAAGCGTTACCTTGGTCCATGGTAGTCTTTTCATCATTCTCCACTGAGTCTTGATCTTGTGTGCTTTCTGAAACCAATGTTGGTTTGTAAGTAAGGGTACTTTCAATGTGTTCCTTGTCACAAATCTCACTTCCTATTGATATATCAGAATTAGTATCTGCACCAGTACATATAATGCCTTCTCAGCTTACAGCCATCAGAAAAATCTAACTTGATAAAAGTGAGAGAGCCATATTTATTGAAACCAATAAAACCGAATAAGAAACTTAAAATTGATAAAAGTTGCTTTCTTTAGAATGACTATGCTACCTTTTGTTCCAGAAAGATCTTCCTCACTAGGTCCTTCAAGTGTAACAACTGATGTCGCCTGAGGAGCAATGACTTGTTGATCAGAAAGGAGCACAGAAGGATGAGGAACTGCAGAATTAAGGACCGGTATATCATCTGTTTCAGTTGTCAGGCCTTCAGTCATGGAACATTCTTTCTCTTCAACAGTTTCATCCATTTTTTTGGATGCTACTAATGCGTTCTCCTCCTCTGGAATGCCATGCTGTTGAGCTCTTTGTACCTCAGAAGAAACCAATTCCTTCTCTACAATGCTGTGAATATTAGACCCTGCCGCTTGCTTCACTTCGTCGAGTTCAGAAACCAATACAGTCGGAATCTCTGTCATAGAGTCAATCAGTTCAATCGGGACCAATCGATCCTCCATGGCACATATGTGACCCGGAATGGAAGTGAGGACTTGAATGGATGCGTCCTCCACCAAATGACAGGCATCAAGGATAAGAGAAAATTCTTCTTCTTCCTCCATGATAGCAGCAGTGGCATGCTCCCCGTCCTCACCCTCATCATTCTTTTCCTCCTCTTCTTCTCCTGGAAATATTTCAGCTTGGCTGGAATCGGCTACTTCCTCCAACTTTTCCTCGCCCAAGGCGATGTCTTTCTCAAGGGCATTTGGACCATCGACTTCCAAATTGTCAACCATGTTCCCCGTCTGCTCATACTCCGTTAGTCCCCAAGACTGCTTGGAGACGAAGTAGGGAGAAAAGAACCCACTCTCCGGGACGACACCACAGCACGAGCATCGCAGGTCCTTCTCCCCCTCCTCGCTCCTCTTCATCCACGCCATCAAGGCCGGCGCGCCAGCTGGCCTCGACGACGTCGGGCAGCAATCCTCGCACATCTCCCCGACCTCCGCCAGCCTCCGGTGACGATCGCAGTACCCTAACCCGGAAACCTCAGCGGCATGGTCCGGGCACACTAGGTCGCGGCAGGCGCTCCCCTGCCTCCAGCGGCGCCCGTTGTCCGCACTCTCGAAGAGATGGTCCACCCGCGAACAGAAGACGCAGGGGGGCTGGAGACCGAAGTAGGCGGCGAATCGTCCGATGAGATAGGCAAACAGGCCGTTGATGAGGAGAAGCGCGATCAGCGTCCATTCCAGAACGGCGTACACCAGTATGACCGCCAGCTTATGGGTGTTTCGGGGCAAGGAAGCCGCAAACTTGTTAGCCGCCATGGATGTGTAGATCTATCTCCCGGCCTCTCACTCTCTTACACTGCGCGATGCTTCGGTGTGGTTGTGCTCATCAAAAGCTCGCTTCGACACACTGCGCCATACGCCGAGGAGAAGCCGAACAAGAGAACAGAGGAGGAAGAGATCGACGGGACAAGAAGCAAACCTGCGTGAATTCTTGAAGTCGGCGAGAAGGAGGAGGAGGGGGAAGACGAGAAGGTAAAGAAAAAGCAAGAAGGGAAAGCAAGAAGAAGGGATCAAAAAGGCGGAAGGGTCGAATAAGTTGTATTATTTACAAATTGACTCCTGTTTTATCAACTAATTGCAAACTTACACGACCATGTGTTTGAACATTTATTAAAAAAGAGTCCCCTCGGGACACTCTAGTGGTTAGCACATAAGCCACCATAAGATTTGGAGTTCAAATTTTAGTAAAGTTGAGATAAAATGTCTCCCTTATGTGTTAGTCACTATTCCAAAAGCTAGTATCCCGGCTAGTAGCCTCCCGTGATTTACCTCCTCCGTGTTGGCCATGGGACGGATTAGCGGGGGCTTTGGGGCAAGCGTATTCACCTTTTGCCACCATTTACTTAAAAAAAATAGATCCGCTACCTTAGCGAACCCCTAGTGTCAGCCCCACAGATATGGAGGAAGGCTCATATACAATCTCCTAGTGTCAGCCCCACGGATATGGAGAGAGGTAATTAATTCCTGAGAATCGACTCCTGACCATTACACCATAGTGCTAAAGGGGCAACATTTAGTCCCCTCTGGGCGGTGCGATGGTTAAGACATGGGAAGTTGCCACATGAGGTCTTGGGGTCGAAACTCGGCGTGACCGAGCATGACCTCTCCCATGTCTTGGCCATTTGCACTAATGGCTAGTAGTCACCCGTGATTTACCTCCTCCGTGTTGGCCTAGGGACGGGTTGGCGGGGGCGCTGAGGGCGAGCGAATCGCCTTTTGCCACGTAAAGGGGCAACATTTACTTTAAAGTTTAAACGGAAGGAGTAATTAGTATTTAGAAACCAGAAAAGGTATAGATTAGTAAAAAAACAAATTAAAAGAGCATTTTTTTTTATTATCGCTTACGTTAAAAAATTGTTCTATTTATTAAAAAAAATACTAAAATGGTATTTATTCTAATTTTTATTTTAAAAAATATTTATTCTATTTATAACCGTGGCAGCTTTGCACATGGCAAATAAATTCCACTATGGTGGGTCTTAAACCGGGATAATAAAGGAAAGTTGCTAGAGATTACAACTAACTTTTAAAGGAAAGTATTGTAGAGGCTAACACTAATATCTTGATAAAATTTGTTATATTAGCTTATAGTTAGTGGTGATTATGTTATTTTAAATATTTTTTATTGTGTGTCTTTTAATTATGTGAAAGAAGATAAATTATAAATTTTATAAATTATCATATTAAAAAACTTATACGTAATATTAAACATACAAAATTTCTTATGCTCTAATTGGATAACAACAAGTATAATAGAAAATTCAATTGTTTATATCTAAGACATGGAAAGTAGGAATGGTTATTGACAAAATAATGAATATGATAAATATTATAATTAAGAAAAGAATTAATATTTTATATTTATGAAAGATAAAATGGGCAAGAGAGAAGGAGAAAATTTAGATTTTAAATTAGTGATATAAATTATGACACTAGTGGAAAATGAGAACATAAATGAATGATAGAAAATATATTTTCATCTTTTTAACAACAATTTAAGTCACTAGGTTAGCAGGATATTCATTAAAGAATTTAAATTTGAAAAGTATAATAGATATTAAATGAGATAAAAAAAAATAGAAAAAGCATGGTATTCCAATAAAGGTATAAAAGTATATTTGTAAGTAGACTATTAAATATATAAAATCATTCAACCTATTATTAAAAATAAAGAAAAATGTTTAATTGATGAAGAACAATACTTTAGTCCCTTGTATAAAAATAAAAGAGACATACAAAAATATAGAGATATTAAACTAATAAATCATACCACAAACTTTTAGAAAATAATAATAGGAAAAAATACTTGAGGAAGAAAAAATAAATTTGGATGCATATCTTTAATAATAGAAATTATACATGTTGTTATATAATTAATTAAAAAATATCAAGAAGAAAGTAACACTTTTATATATATATACAAATAAGTTAGCCTACGAACTGAACTTATGAACTCGTCCATGACTAATGTTAATTTTTATTTTTATTTTTTGATTTTTTTTACTTTATGTGATGCTAATAAGAATTTACCTTTAGGATTTAGCTAGGAGTTAAGTTATAGTATTAAAGATAAAAAAAAATCAAATTAAAAATTTTATCAGGTGTAGGATAAGATCCTTGGGATAACAAACTTATACCAAAGTTTCAAGAGAAATTATGTAAAAATTATTTTTAGAAAAAAAAAAGAAAGGTGTCGGTGTATATTAAAATAATTAAGAATATATATATGAAAATTAAATTACAATAGTAAAGACTCTAGGTAGATTAATAGAAGTATTTTATATAAAAATAAGATTACATTAAGGATATTTTTACATTATATCTGTTTACATTAATTATGAATGAACTTAGTAAACACATCCAAGATATTATTATGATATATATTGTTTGTAGATAATATTGTTTTGATTGATAACCTATGAATAAATAAATGTAAAGTTTAAATCTTGACAATAGACACTTAAATTTGAAGATTTTAAACTTAGTAGAGTAATGATAGAATATATAAAATTTAAATTTGAGATAATGATTGGATCTAAAATTGAATGTTAAGGTACGAATGAGTATATGAATAAAAGATAAGAATTGTAAAAATAAAGATGTTAAAATTGATGTGATATGTGAACCATGAATAAAATAAAAAATACAAATATTAAAGGAAGACAAAGGAAAAATTCTAAATGGCACATTTAATATGATATAGATTGTTTATGTGGCTAATAAATATTCAAATTAGGTTATGTAAGAGAATAATAAATGTTCACATTGATTTAGGAATAGAAAATCAAAAGGAGACTTATTAACAATAATAAAATATATCTAAATAAAATTTAGATATAAATGAAAATTTATTAAGGAATGTGAGTCTAATGACTTAGGGAATCAACCTTACTTATTGGGAATCAACCTTACTTAGTGGGATAAAGACTTAATTGTTGTTGCTTTATAGCATATAACAACTTTATTCAAAATTGCTATAAATAATTTTGAACAAAATTATGCGTCATATTAGTAATCTTGAACAAAGTTATTAGGAAGTAGTTTATGCCAAAGTTGTTATAATAATGTTAGAACAAAATATTTTCAAAGTGAAAAAGAGGATTCAATAATGTTTTGATCTTTTAAAAAATTGGGAAGCCGTTTGGACAAAAACAATAACAATAAGGGCATTTTTAAAATTTTTGCCTAGCACTTAAACGAATTACTTTATTGCTAATAAATCGGCTTAATTGTGGCCCACGTTCGGATCCCATGTTGTCACGTAAGAAGACTTGACATTGAAATTGGATTCAACGGCAAAGATGTAATTTATTGTGAACACTTTTTTAATTTACTCTATAGTCAATAGAAAATTTTTATAGGAGTAAATTTATCATGCTAAAATTAATTGGCGTAAATTTAATACACAATACTAATTTAAAAAAATACTCATTTAATTATTGACATTTTCTAAGTTTAAGTTCAAACTAAGACGAGTGTAAACAGTAAATTTTCAAAATACATCTCATCACTATTTTAATATGATTTTAAAAATTATATAATATATTTAGTACTCAATTAAGTTTTAATATTAAATGTGAAAGATAATAAAATGTTAAAATGTGGTTGCAAATGATTATTATATATGTTTTTAACCATGAAAATATTAAATTTTTACTTGATAAGATTTTTTATATTCTCGAGAATTAATAAGTAAAATGCATTACCGCCGAAACAACAGATTTTAAGGATCTCTTTGTAATTTTTCAAAATTAAGGGGTTGTATTCTCAAAGCACAAGATCTAGTTGCTCCCGCTTGCTTCTCTATGTGCGCTTTGGTCAAGAGTTCGACGACGATGGAGGACTCCGCCGCCATTCTTCGCCATATATCTTCTTTCAAGGATATGCTCGACCTGGTAACGTGGGTTTCTCCCTATTATTGTCCATCTCCCCCCCTTTTCATTCCATCAGACATCTTACATGCGGCTATTTGTCGCCCTTCCATGCCCATCCATCGAGGACAATTTATCTTTCCTGAAATAAAAGAAACCCTATTTTTTGAATTGCAAATCGCAATCAGTATCCACCTGCGGGATGCCCTTTACGAGACGAATCATTGGCTAGATTTACTTTTTATGTATAAACAGGCTGGAATAGAACTTTTACTTGAAGGATCTGGCTTCAATTGGATCTTTTCATCCGGAAAGTTGTTGTTGTTTTTTTTACAAAAATAATAACTGGGTTATGTTATTTCAGATCTATCTACTTAATCACCGACAATGCCAACCATGTTTAGTTGGAAAGGTTTAGCGTCTAGCTTGTCAGCGAGTGGATTAAGTGTAATCAAGTGACTTGTGTGCGTATATTACCAAAATCAACCATGAGACCAAAGGCCCAACAGCTGACAATATTGACTTAAAACTGATTGAGTTGGTGAGGTCATAGTTGGACCTAATGGTTCCCACATTCTCTTCCTTTTCCTCCTCTTTTGAATTTTACCTTCTAGTATAGTTTAATTTCTAGCATACACTTAAATTGCAATTTGTTGTTCTTGTTTCATAGGTCAATGAAGAGATTGAGCATACCATTTTGAGGACAAGAGAAGTCGACTCAGAAATTGCAAAGCTTTCTGAGGATCAAGATAACTATGCTATCAGAGAGCATGGTTTGGCAATGAAGATAACAAGCAGGAGTCTTGAGCTTGAAGCTTTAGTTCAAGTGGCTAGTAATTTTTTTTGTTAAAATGTTATATGGTCATATTCTTGTCATGGATGATCTACTATCTTCTGTTATTTATGTTCTTCTAATTAATTGAGAGTAATGCTGCTTGTGTCTCAATTGTCCCTTATTGCACACTCTAGATCACAATAACACATCGTTGCTCACGCTGTTCGAATACCCCAAACAAAATTTTCTGTTTTTTTAACACAACTTACATCTTGCTTGGACCTACATGTTACTCTGGATATCTAGAAAATCTTTCTCTAATTGTCACAGGAAATGCATAAATATCCATTTATTATTACACTTACATCTCTCTATGAACAGCTATTTCAAAGGCCTCTGTAGAATTGATGGAAAAGGAAGTAGAATCTCTGAAGCAAAACAAGATTAACATTGAGAAAAGAATATCTAACAAGAGGTATGCCCTGGATTCACCTCTTCCAGATGCACATAACCTTGTGGAAGATATTCATAATTTCTTATTCTTGTTTCATATTGTTAGTTATTTCTTAAAATTGCATTATCTCAAACTGCATTACAAATACATGTCATTTGGAATAGAATAATAAGACAATACTACAGAATGAGTTCAAAAATATAAAATTTCTTTAGGAATGATAGAGGATCTCATAGAAAGCAATTTATTGAATCAAAATCCATTGAAATTGTAGAGGTTTGTTAGATGATTTGACAGGGTGTTTGTTGGCAGAACAACCTAGTTATTGTGTGCTGGTGTGAACCCAATATCAAGCAATAAATAACATGAAAATGCTTGAAAATTAGGTTTAAGAATGATAACTTTTTTGTCTAGATGGCAAATGGAGTCCCTGGTTCATTTTTTTTTTCTTTTTTTATCTTTGTAGAAAGCTATTTCTGCTGGTTCACTTAGAAGCCTCTGATAAAGAAGCCTAACTCTAGAATTGCCCTTTTACAACTATCATGTGCCAAACACTAGTTATCCTGGCATTCACTTGTGGCATGTTCCTTGATTAGCTATTCTCAGTGTACCTGTATTTTTTTTTTTCATTTGTTTTCTGAGATTCATCACTTTTTCTAAGGCAATTTATCCTTCATCCTTATATCAGATAGGGACTATTGAGTGTGTTCCGTTAGTTCTGTTATTTTGAAACTTCATCTTCTTATTGACTCAGAATTCAATCAAAAGATTTTGGTAGGAAACAATTTGATCAGCGAAAACCTAGAAGGGAAAAAAAAAAACTCATATGTGCTTTGATCAGGGAGGTTTTCCTTTTTCAATGTAAAAAATTTCAAGAGGAAATGACAACCAGTGAAAATGATGCGTTGCTTCTACTATTATTGGAAAAAGAGGCACTTGAGAACGAGAAGGAAAATTTGCAAAAGAAAATTACTGCTTTAGAAAATTCTACCAATGAATTTATTGAAGAGATTCTTCAAGAAATTCACATGTGCAATTCTGGTAATCTTTTACTTTTATTCTATTGCATTTAATGCATATTTATTAGATTCAATTGTGATATGATTAATTTTTTACTCCTAATCTTTCTGCTAGTTAATTACATATTTCATAATGATTTATGTCACTTGTGACTCCAAGCAATTCCTTGTTGACGGTTGTTGCTATCCAAACATGGACTTAGAGTACAATTTAGTGAAAAATCTAAGCCAAGGATGATTCAAATTTGGTTAGTGGACTCAAATACATTTTGTCAGTTGTTGGGCAGGGATTTCATCATCTTTGTTGGTCTGGCAACATGGAATACTAAACTACATGCTATGACTACTGTATGCATTGGATAATTTTTAGATGATTGTGATTTATATTTTAATGTTTGAAGTCGATGGAAGATCAGTACGAAGAATGATTAGACTAACAATTGGGTCAATATACATATTGTTTCACTCTTTAGTATTGAGTTCCAACAGGTAATTTTCTGAAGTCAGGGTTATGTGAATAACTTCATGGAAGGATGAGCGGTTAACAAATACAGGTTTTGAAAAAATTGACATGGTGTACTGACTCTTTTGTGTGGTAAACAAGGACTCAATTAGCTTCTCCCTTTACCCATTTGTGCCCTTATACAACATAATCAAAAAGCAACCTGGACGTGTTTGTCAAAATAAAAAGGAAAATATTTTTAATCCCTTGGTTCCTTTAATTTAAACTGAGCAATTTCCTATTCTTTCTGGAACAATCTTTTGTTCCAGTTTGCAATATGGCATGCATAAACGTTTCCACTTCAGCCATCTAAGAAGGCCATTCTTGAATATCGGTTTACAAACATCTCTAGTTTTGAGAATTATACACTTGGCTTGCTGACATATACTAAAGGATGCATGGCATATGTGCTCGTTGTGTAGTAAGATTCAGATGTTCAAATCTGACCTCTCTATTCTTGTTTTTTTCCCCCCCTTTGTGACCAGATATGTTTTTCTTCATTTGGGGCCTAAACTCTCAATTATTCTTCAAAATAAACTGCAATCTCTTATATTCACATATACTGTAAAAGATTTGGCAGTAGCAACATTCAGCCAGCAAATGTCAACCTGTTTTCTTTCTCATTTTCCCACATTTTTATTTATTGCTTTCATTCTCTATAAATTCACCAAAGCTAATAAGTAATTAGTAACTACAACTTAACAAATTGTATAATCATGGTTCAAGAATTTTTGCTCAATTGTATAATCATGGTTCAAGAATTTTTGCTCATGAGTCATCAGTCCAAGAGAATATTACCCTATTCCACCAGCACTTGCATCTTGAAAGAGTTATACTAAGTCGCCTTTTGAAAGAGCACTTGCATTATGTGTTAGTCCTGGGACGGGTTGGCGGGGGCGCTGGGGGCGAGCGCAGTCGCCTTTTGCCGACTTGAAAGAGTTATACTAAGTTATTTCAATTCAGTAGTTTATGTAATTTATTATTGACTTCAAGATGATCATTATAGGGACTCCTAACTTCTTTTATTGATCTGAATCTAAAACAAATATCAGATTGTTCTTTAGTTTTTTCTTCAATTTTATTTCCTTTTTTGTGTTGTGTTGTGTTGTTTGTTCCCTTCCTTGCGTTACAATGACTAAACTTTGTTTATTTGCCTTGACCTGCAACTTGCTCATCATTCACTGATTACAACATCAATTTATTTCATAATTTTAGCACTAGAAGCCAAGATAAATAACCTCAAGTCAGAACATATGATTGTTCTCAACGACATCAGCGATCTGAGGACTCTCTTGGAATCCATCACTTCATTTGAAGATTCTTTCCAATAGTAAATATCCATAGTTTTCAAGTTGTAATGATGCATAGTTTTCAAGATGTTTCTGAAGTGTGAAGATTTTGAAATGCTTTTTTTTTTTTGGTTGTAACTTTTAAGCAAAAGATCCAAAAGATTCTACTTGTGATATGTTGGATCCCCCCCTTCTTTGATGAAAAATGGTACAACTGATCAGTAGTATGCTCTAATATTAATGCATGGTTATGGATTATAGGATTCTGTTGATTCCACGTTGCATAGTGTAATAAGAAGTCTAATTAGCCTATACATGCAGATGTAGCCTTGAGAAAATTTTGTATAGAAATATTATCAAGAGATGATAATATTCCATGACCATGGTAGTTACACCCAGAATATTCGTCCCTATTGAGATTCAAAACTACTCTAAGGTCCATCATTACCTATAAGAACATATTCTAAAGCACATTTTGCACGCAAAAAACAATGAAGAACATGCATTAAAAAGCTTCATGTCTACAAACAACAGGCATCCCAATTTCCACAAGCAAACATGAAGAAGCTTGTGACAAAATAACTTGTCGAAAAAGGTTCGCTAGCAAATAGATCTTGTTGGATCTAGAAAAAAGGGTTATGGTCAGAGACTCAGAATTGCAACTAAGGAACAGTTGGTGTGTTTGATGTTTTAATTTGCTCCAGCATTTTTAGTACCTCGGCCATGGTTGGTCTTTCTGATGGATCTGGTTCTAGGCACTTCTCCGCGACATGAAATACTCTCTTTACTTCTTCAATGGGATAGCAAGTCAAGGCTTTGTCGATCGCGTGCTGTTCTTCGTTCACTTCAATAATTCCTTTAACCTACAGAAGCAAGCATGGACAAATCATAGGAAAAAAAAACATGCATAACACTAGTATTCGTTGGATAATCTTTGTATATCAATCATCTTACCCAGGTCACTAGTTTTGTTCCTCCTTCAAGAAAAGATTCATCTGTTGGCCTTTTCCCAGTTAAAAGCTCAAGCAACACCACGCCGAAGCTGTAAACATCCCCTTTAGTAGTCGCTCTGCCGGTGTCGAAGTATTCTGAAGGAAAAGGAGACAGTGTCACCCAGTCTCTTCTCATAAACTTGCAAAAGCTAGTGCATCACATTACCAGGAGCAAGATAACCAAAACTTCCTGCAACAATTGTCGTAATATGGGTTCGACTCGGTTCTAGTAGCGCGGCTAAACCGAAATCGGAAACCCTGGCTTCCATGTTATGGTCCAACAAGATGTTGCTCGATTTGATATCTCTGTGAATTATGTGAGGTATACAGTCATGGTGGAGATACGATATGCCCCTGGCTGCCCCAATAGCTATTTTGTATCTTGTAGCCCAATCGAGAGGTTCCAGTACTTTGCGCGAATTCCCTGTATCAGGATTGCATACATGAAAAACTGATGAATTCCATGGACATCCAAAATTGAGTAAAGGTTAAGTTGAATACCATGAAGCAATGAATCCAAGCTTCCATTTGGCATCAACTCATACACGAGGAAATTGAAGTGAGGGGACACATAATATCCATGAAGCGTAACGATGTTTCGGTGCTTTATATCGCCCATTGCGTCCAATTCTCTTTCGAATCCTCGGTCGACATCAGAATTCCCCTTGCTCAGTCTCTTCACCGCGAAGGCAGCGGTATCGTTGATTGTCAATCTGTAGACTGTGCCTTGGCCTCCAGAACCAATGATATCCTTGTTGGACAACTTCATTGTCTTTTTAACAAACACCTTTGAGTTCAAAGAGTGTGTCGTGGAAGATCTAAATAGAACAAATTTCCCACCTGTTATCATACAAGTCAGTAATATACTTGAATATAATTGTTCATTCATGGCCAGAGCTTGAGCTGTTAGAAAGTAAGTAACCTGACAAAGTATCTTGGACGATGCTACGCTTGCGCGTCCATCGTCGGTAGAGGAGACAGGAAACGATGATCTTGGAGGTAACAAAGGCGAGACAAGACAATGCAATGTAAAGTGCTAGTGCAGTAGATCCAGCCATATCTCGTATCAAAAGGCTTGTTCTTTCTTTCAATTTGTATAATTGAATTAGTCCAAGGGACAATCCAGCCTCAGGATTGAAACCTCTGCAACAGAAATGAAGCTCAGTGCAAGCGCAAAGGCGCATTACAACATGAAAAGACTTGTTCTTTAGAACAAACACAAGGGGGGCATGAACATGATGTGAGATTTTAGGTTGATGCTGAAGAAATCATCCTAAAACAGTCAAGAGTGCTTACCCAAATTCAAGTTGAAGAACTGAGTTCCTCTGTACTTTTTCCTTCCTCGTGCAGACTTAAATCTGGATTTATTGGTGAAAAAGGGGAATCCTGGAAGGACCTGCAATTCTGAGATGAAATATCTGGCTAGGTAGCAACAACATCGAAGGCAATCAATTCAAATTGGTAAAGCATGTGAACGTACGACCATCCGGCTGTTGTTTTGTGTGCGCTGGCACTCGTTCTCTGCGCAACGTCAATCATCTAGTAGCTACAATTGTCAAAGAAGGCCTTTTTAAAACACTAAAAGCAGAAGTGAACACTGTCGATTGTAGGTCCAATAAATCAACTGATTGACTAAAATGTAAGAACTGCACCACCACCGACTGATCAGTTCACAGTGGGTCAAAATGGAAGGGCACTGAGGGAAGATGATGATCATCCACTGGTTGGATTTGGCCCATTCGACAGGTTTGACAAACCTGATCCATCCACATCCCACCCAATTTGATCGACTCATACAACCAATCACAATCAGCCGCATCATCTTGTCTTGTCGGACTCAGGTCAATCGAAATACACACGACCGACCGTCAGCTTATTAACACAATTATCTTAATTTTGATAAATTCATAAATAATTTTTTTAATAAACAGGTAATTTAAGAAGAATGTTGATGTACCGTCTGCACAAAATATTTTCCAATTTACGACTGATGAAAAATTTTAATCATCCCAGAATTAGTTATCAGTTGAATACCGATGGATATGAAGATATGTACGAGGATAAATATAATAGATGAGAATAAATACAACAAATATAAATTCGATCTAAATCTAATCCATGGTAATAACAAAGGTAAAATTCATCACTCGAGTAGTCTCATAGGGTCCATCCTATGAGCATGAGGAAATAAATTAAGAAATTGTAGTTAAGACCCATTATCATCCATATACCTGTACCTAGTGGCAATTAAAATAAAAAATAAAATAAAGCTTTGTTCAAATATTATAATAAAGTTAATTTGATCCATTTAAAATTACATCCATCGACATTTTATTGCCGAGTCTGATAGCGATAATTAAAGACTTATTAGGCAAAAACCAGATCATCATCGGTCTTCTGCTACATCGAAAATGCAATGTTCACCCAACTCCGACCACCCGACGGAGTTGCGCACCTCAAGGATCAACGGCATCAAGTTTCCGAACTAAGGAAGGTGGTGCTAAGTAAATTGGAACTGCATTGATACATTATATTGTTCGATCCGAAAAAATTTATTTTATTAATTAAGCTGTTGATATCTTTTGCTTTCCTAAGTTATATGTATATATATAGTAAGGGTAGTAAAATTTGTTCAGATGTTTGAATATGATTGATCGAATAAATATATTTGGGAAGAACTAAGAGACTAAGAACTTTTTTAAAGAAAATATGATTAGTATAATTAGTGTTTTTTTTTAAACAAAATCTATGTAGTTTTTCAATTGAGTGAAAATGTAAAAAAAGAATAAATAATTCATGATTATTCATATAGAATTTGCATTTTGTGGAAACCGTGTGATGGCTTCACGAAACACTAATATAGTCACAAGTTTGAATGTATGAAATTTGGAACTGCCATTAAAAAAAGAATTTTATTTAATTGATTTTCTAAATTATGCAATCTAAATAACGTGAAGGTGGAGTTCAAAATATTTTTGGAGATATTCTTTTCATAAAAGAAAGTATAATTGGCTTAAGTTATCCCAATATATAAACAACTCTAATTTTGCCATGTACTTAGCTTACCAAGTCCATCTTTTTACCAAGCTATTATTTTATAAAATACTCAATTTAAATATCTTATTCCCCCTCCAAAAGCAACTCTCTTTTTTTTCCCCCTCTTTTTTCCATATTTTAAAAATATTTATAAAACAAACTTAATTAATTTTGCTTCAAAATTTTACAACACTTATCCCTATCTCAACGATCACTTGATCAATGGTACATCACTTGGCCGATATGGGTCGAGAAGATTGACAAGAGAAATTCTATCTTCATACTGTTTTCTCGACTAAAAATCAAAATTTGGTATTCGTGTAGATAATAGTTTTAGTTGTGGAATAATTGTCTTAAATTCACTACGCTAGAATTGCATGTTTTGGTTCCATTAATTTTCACATACTCAAAATCAGTTTAAATAAATGAAAATAATTTTGGAAGTTATGTATTGATTTCTAAGATAATTTCTAAGATTGTTTGAAAAAAAATTAAGATTAATTTAGGAAATTTCTAATTAATGATCAAAATTATTTAAAATGTTTAACATTAAATTAAAATTATTTTAAAAAATTAAGTTGCTAGAATCAACCTCATTTGCAAATCCATCGAACACAAATGGAGAAATAGAGAAATTGGGTTAGGTCCAATTTAAATTTAACCTTAAATCAAAATGGATGTAATTCGGGTGGACCATTAAAGTATTTGGGCCGTAAAGATACAAGTATAAAGCTACAAGCCGACATCAACACATCTTTGATTTAGAATCCAATATTATTATATCCAAACCTGAACGTCTTAGCCAATTACTCATAAACCCTCATCGCACATCCTAAAACTACACAAACCACCCAAAACTCGCTAGCTCGTCACTCCCCTTTGATTAATC
>JBBMJZ010407501.1:0-12697 GCA_037833815.1 Zingiber zerumbet
ATTGGAGCAAAATACCTTTGTAGTAAGCTTCAGTGGTATAAATTCACAACAGACGACCAATATGAAGCTCAAAAATGGAAGGATGGTAATTTGCGACAACACTTTTCGAGTCCCCTATACATACAGCTTTCTAATGACATTGGGGGATAATATCCAGTTTATTATTGGGTGTAACTTCATCAGAGCTATGCAAGGAGGGCTCAGAATTGAAGGAAATACGATAGCATTTTACAAAAATTTGACTACTATCAATACGTTACCATCTGTTCATGCAACAATAGAGGAACTGAATTGGATGAAGAAGAGTACATACAAATTAAAGAAATGGTTCATATCTCAGTAGGAAGGATGAGCCAGTCCTTTGAACAAAAATTTGGACCACTCTTACAAAAGCTAAAGGAACAAGGAGTAATTGGGGAAAACCCTCTGCAACACTGGCAGAAGAATAAAATTGTGTGCCAACTGGATATCAAAAATCCAGAATTCACTATTGAAGACCGGCCTTTGAAGCACCTAACTCCAATCCAAAAGGAAGTCTTTACTAAACATGTGAAAGACTTACTAGATTTGGGTATTATCAGGCCTAGCAAAAGCCCGCACCGGACGACGGCAATAATACAACAGTTGATCCTGTTACTAAAAAGGAAAAGAAAGGCAAGGAAAGATTGGTGTTTAATTACAAACGCCTTAATGATATAACTCACAAAGATCAGTACAGCTTACCTGACATCAATATCATTCTTAAAAAGGTTAGTAACAGCTGTATATTTTCAAAATTTAATTTAAAAAGTGGATTTCATCAGGTTGCGACGCATCCTGACTCTATTGAATGGACGGCTTTCTGGGTTCCTGACGGATTATACGAATGGCTGGTAATGTCGTTTGGGTTAAAAAGCGCACCTGCTGTATTCCAGAGGAAAATGGATTTGTGCTTTAAGGGAACAGAAGATTTTATAGCCGTATATATCGATGATATACTCGTATTCTCGCCAGATGAAAAGAGTCATGAACAACACCTTCAAAGAATGCTTTAGATTTATCAGCTAAATGGGCTAGTCCGAAGCCCAACCAAAATGAAGATTGCAGTCCCTGAAATCGAATTCCTCGGAGCCATCATCGAAAATTGTAAGATTATATTACAACCTCATGTTATAACAAAAATTGCAGATTTTAAAGATAATGATCTCAAAACTACCAAAAGTATGAGGTCATGGCTAGGATTATTGAATTACGCGAGCAATTATATCCCGAACCTAGGGAAACTTCTAGGTCCCCTTTATGCTAAAACATCTCCCAATGGAGAAAAAAGGCTAAATCAGCAGGACTAGGACTTAGTGCATCAAATCAAGGAGAAAGTAAAACAACTTCCATATCTTGATTTACCTCCTCCAGACTGTTATATAATCCTAGAAGTTGATGGATGTATGGACGGATGGGGGCATCTTAAGTGGAAAAGGAAAAAGTTTGACTCAGTTTCTTTAGAAAAAATATGTGCATATTCAAGTGGCAAGTTTAATCCGCCAAAATCAACAATTGATGCAGAAATCCATGCAGTAATGAATACTATGGAAGCTCTGAAAATCTATTTTCTTGACAAACCTAAACTTCTCATTAAAACTTATTGTCAAGCGATTATTAGCTTCTTTGGCAAAACAGCTAATCACAAGCAATCTAGAATCTGATGGATTTCTTTTATTGATTACATTACTAGAGCAGGCCCATCAGTACAATTTGAACATAATGATGGCAAAAATAATCAGGTAGCAGATTCTTTATCCCGCTTAATATCTGTGTTAACTTTGACAGAATGGTCGGAACGGGAGCTAGGCCAACTGGCCTTATTGGTACCAACACTCAAAGAAGTGGAGGGCCAGCCCAATCTCAAGGCCCAGGAGACGCTGAGCAGGATACTTCAGATCCTCTCAACCTCGCTGAGCAGTACCAACGGAAGCTTAACTCGAGGCACGGCAGACCAGTCCCACTTGATGAGTTCCATCAATCCTCAGAAGACTTGCATGCCCTGGAACAAAGAGCAGCAATCCAGGCTATCAATGCGCTTCAACAACTCAGGCTTATCCATTCACTCAAGAGACAAGAATGCAACAAATGTAGGGGAAAAGATAACGGGCGGAATGACTGGTATCCAGCTGTAAAACAATGCGATGATCAACTTTCTCAGTCAGCATATCTCCTTCAGGATTGCGTTTCTAGGATGAGAAACTTTAAAGTTTAAAAGCAGCGGACATGATGGACCCAGCAGACAAAAGACTTGACTTAAAGTAGCTTTTCCTAAAGTAGATTCGCGTGTGCTGTCTTACTTTTCTTAAAGTAAATTCATGTACTGTAGGCGTGTGCTGTCAAGAATCACTATAATTGTCCTTAAAGTAGGTTCGCGTGTACTGTAAAGGACCACTACAGTTGTCCTTTATCAGATTCCTTCTTATCTTCTTATCACCAAGCGTGTCAATGGGGCCCAAGGAGCACCCGACGATTGGCTATAAGAGAGAAGGTAATCTCCTCTTGCAAGGCATTCAAGCATCCACTTGAGCCTTACCTGAGGGTTTATGTATTTCCCTGTTTAATATTAAGGTGCTCTCGAGCTTATCTCTTTCACTTCTTGCGCGCTCTCTCTCTTGTGCTCTCGAGCTTGTCTCTTTCGCTATCATATCAACAAAACCTAAACGCAATTAATGCGTGTACATTCCAAATTTATTATAATAGCACCGGATTAATTTTCAACCGACCTATATTTTTAGAAAAAAAATTCCTCCTACTCCTAGTTAGTTGGCAATGACTAAAAGTTGATCTCATAACTTACATCTGTTCATATAATCTGAAGACAAACCTTAAAAGATGCTTGGAATTAATATAATCATCTTTGACTTATAATATTATAATTGACTTGTTCCTATGTCAATTCAGACCATAGGCTAAATTTATTTAAAATAATAATAAAACATATTTTTTTAAAAAATCAAATGTATATAAATTAATAAATAAAAAAACTCCTCAAACTAATTTTAAAAAAATAAAACAAATGTACTTTTGAAATATAATTTCGAGGAGATCCATCTGACAAAAGAATTTTTCTAAAAAATATATCTTGAGATATTTTGACACATCATAAAAATCAACAATTGATGTTCAAAATGGTGTTAGAGGAATTCCTTCAAATTGAATTGAACCAAATTATGGTTGCCCTCTTCCTCTCCAAGTGCAATTAATCCACTGTGAATCTCCTTAAACCTTACTCATCATTTCTTCTCCATGCATCTTAAAATTCTAGAGTTGATTAATTAATAAATCCCTCTTGGCAATTTTTGAATCGGAGTTGCTTTCATGCAGCAATGTTAGCCTTGCCATTGACTTGGAATTTCTTCTTTATTTTCTAATTTCATCTCACTGAATCAATGTGCTCACTATCCTTATTCAATGGGCTCTATGTGGTAAAAAAAGGTGATTCGGTCGCCCCCAGCACCCCCACCAACCCGTCCTTAGACCACACGGAGGAGGTAAATCACGGGTAGCTACTAGCAATTAGTGCAAATGGCCAAGACACAGAGAAGGTTATGTTCGGTCACGCCGAGTTTTGACCCCAAGACCTCATGTGACAACACCCCATGCCTTAACCATCACACCGCCTCCAGGAGACTTTATTCAATGGGCTCCGTATCCTTTGTGATGGTGGTCCAAATCTCAAATTGGTCGTCAAATATCCTTTGTGATGATGGTCCAAATCTCAAATTGGTCGTCAAATAGTCTTCCTTTCTCCTATCTAACATGCAAAATTCATAAAAAAAAAATAAAAAAAAATATAAATATATAAAAAAAAAAAAATCAAATGTGGGCTTTATTACCTGATTGATCTTCTTGCATTGACATCTCCCTGGGGTGAATAGACAAGGCGCTTCATCAAATACTCACAAGACAATGAAAAAGTAGAGCGAGACTCCCACATGTAAATACTCACAAGACAATGAAAAAGTAGAGCGAGACTCCCACATGTGTAATCCCGAGTGTTCATAGGCAACGAATATAAAAAAAGAAATAAAAATATAAATACTTATCTATAATGGATTTTAAGTGGTTTAGAGACCTCATTCCTATTTCACGTCCTATAACACATCTAGTATTGCGCTCCAAAGATGAAAGCACAAATACAAGAGGTAAATTACCAAGAGCTTAACATGTAGAAGCTTTCAACCTAGGTCCAAGCATGTGAAATTAATTTAGCACTTGTATCATTTGAGAATAAGGTATTAAGAAATGTTTGTGTGTTCTTAACGCCCAAAAGCTCTTCAAAAAATTTTATATCCAAGGCTTTCTACCTTCACAATTGAGTCATCTCAAGCCAACTGAAAAAAAGTCTTCAATTGATTGCATTGCTCCGATCTGAATGTTAAATTACGACTACAACTTGAATTTGTTGGAAACCATCCATTTAACTACGCCTTAGAAATAATTGACTACCAACTCTTAGCGAGCCAATTTGAACTAGGACGGTCCCCCTTGGCTTCAGCTTGTTGTAAACCTTTGCAAAGTCCAATATATGAGTTGGTCGACAAGGATGATTTGAGAACACCTTAAGACTTCAACCAAACACAAGAAAACTCACCCACTACTTGTACAATTATACATCATTACAATTTATGTCTAAAAACAAACCCAAAATTACATCCACACGCAAACATAATATAGGGATCAGTCTTTGATTCTTCACTTTCTTTTCGATCTAAGCTATTGTCCTCGAGTCATCCAAGCATCTTCGTTGATGGTGGTTAACCACCCTTGAGTCCATCAAGTTCCTCCCAAGCTCTAAGTCCACCACTTGATTCCTTCGAGTCTACAATCCCCATAGTAATCAAAAATCTCTAAGTCATCTCAATTCAGGCTATCCTTAACCATCCTATCCAGGCTACTTGCCCTTCTTCACAGTCATGATACAACCAACCTGCATACTTGATGCATCAACATTAAATTCATATCTAACTTAAGTTGTATTGATAAATTATCAAAACCATATTGTCTAACTCAACCATAAGAGAAACGTTTCCCCAACAAAAAGGTTCAAAATTCTCACAAGATGATTAGGTCAAAGGAGACCCTTTTAGCTCACTAGCAGTACGTACAACACCGCTTGACACAACATAATCTCAAAGTTGTCCGCATGCTTGATGAGGGAAATCAGATTTTGAGCTTACTGCAAAACAAACTTCTAGAGGGGGAACTCAAGAAACTTAATTCGCTGTGACCCCAAGTGCAAAGCAACAACCTAAACCTATTAATCTAGATGAAGATGAGTAATGGCCAATATCTTGTCAAGTCTGGATACAAATCACTAGCTCTAGAAAGACAAACATGTCATCTAAACCTTCTTGTGATGAATGCGCTGTGATGGTCTGCTTACAAACTTCAAGCGCTGCAGAAGGTACCTTCCGATGGATAGTAGTAGCAAAAAATGTCAAGGAAGAGAGGAAGTAATCCTACATGGTCTAAAGGACTGCACATATGCAAGATTGGCTTTGAAAGTGATCCTACATGAGGTGAGCAACTCTTTCTTAGCATATCAGACTTGAGATCATGGGTTGGGGAACCATGGCCTACTGCTCGTATTGGCAAGACCATACTGCATTGTTCTCAGACTTGTTTAGACTGTTTGAAGGGAAACCTCATTCTCAAGGAGAAAGCAAGCCATCCTACAACTAGGAAGGAAGTGGTGAGCTAAAGACTGGAACATGACTCTCTTTTAAATTGCCCAAGGAACACTAACCAGAATGTGAATTTTAAATGTCAAAGGAAGTTCTAATCACAATTTCATCTTAATGTTAATATCTAACACTCTTTTAACAGATCATTTTACTAATTTACCAGGAACATGATATACACAATAAAAGATATGAAGAGAGAAATTGAAACTAATTTTAAGCTTCCAAGCCACTCTTTAAAATCATTCCAGCCAACTCAATCAAAATTAACACTAACCTTTCCTTTCATTCCAAGTTTATTCAACCAACAAAATGAAACCTAACAATATTAAGCTACATACAAAAATTACAGATAGATGGAAAGGAGATTCTAAAATATGCACTTTGTATTGAATCAATTGAGAAACGAAGTCCTTGGGATAGTATCTGATGATAGATAGGATTACATATAATTAACTCCATAAGAACTGATCTAAGTAGAATTAATGAATAAATGATAATAGACCACAAAAAGGGAAATGAAATCAACATAAATATGGGAATTTTAAAAAGGTAAAAAAAAAAAATAGTGTAGAATAAATTATAGGTTAGAAAAAATATGTTAAGTTTGCTATTATAGCGCAAAGAGTCTACCTCAGCCGTTCTAACTTAAATAAACAACTTGACATGCCTCAGTCAATGCTGACAACAGAGTGCAAACAGTAATGCACTTGTCCAAAATCTTTGGTTCCTGGCAACCTGTATACCCAGTTTCACTTGTTCACTAACGAAGCCAATTAGGGCAAACAACCCTGCAGTATGCCATCACTCAATCAGCACAGAGACAAATGTACTTTATTCACACAAGTCACAGACCCTTAGACAAAAAAATTAATTGGGACTACTTACTTTATGCACCAGAGACAGCTAATCATGATTCAAGTTTCTGCTACTCTTTCCTGAAGCCTTAACCATAAGGAGAATGATATGCCATCTCAAGGAGGTAGGAAGTCTGCTTATGGCAAATCTTCATATCTTGCACTGCACCAAGATCATCCTGACGCAGCAAACATCAAAAGCAGGTGGCAACAAAAGCTCTCATTTACTCTTTTGCCCAGAGCGCCACCACAAGCAGTAGATTAATAAACAGGTGAACAGCAGCAGCATGTGATAATCCACCTCTCTACAAAATCTCCAGAGATTAAAAAAGTGGTCTCAGGTGCCGGAATCAAATTTTTCACTCCATTGAAAACCTATTTTGCAGCATGGATACTGTTCGTCAGCTGGTTAGTTAAAATACCATTGCAAAGACAGCTTCTCAGAACTCACAGGTCAAGATAATCTTAGACTATCAGAAGTTCACATCAGAAGCTCAATCCAAGGTGTTAAATGATTTCTAAGTTGTCAATAAAGCTCATTCCAGAACCATTCAACCAAAGCTCACTCCATGTTTCTGGATTGTTTTTGGGAAACACTCTGAAGCTCATTCGACACTAGAATATCTATCCTACCACTGGAAACATATGAAATGGTGCTGATTCACAGCCTTGATCAAATGACTGGTGAAAAAGAGAATGATTCACCAAATATTAGTTGTCATATGCCACACCCTGACTAACTAGGATTCAGACCAAGACAACTTCTTTCCTTCCTCAGGAAGCGCAGCCCTTCATAAAATGTGATCATTCCAAGTTATCCATCATTCGCCAATGTTTCCATGCGAAAATTTATTGCTTCTTTTAAGCACGAGTTTTTGTTCCTAGGAGTTTACCTTTCAAGAACCATAGCCAATGGATCACTTCATTCATCTGGCCTTCCCATAGTTCAATTGTAATCTGTCTACTGGCGAAGCTTCGCCTTTTCAAAATAAGGCAGCTCGGGTTTTCAAACTTCAAGAATCTCTGTGAGGCCAGGAAATAATAAAATGCTGAATCAAAATGAGGCATAATCTTATGACACATAATCTTACGACACCTTTGCACTTGCTCCAGTCAATTTTTGTTTCTCTTCTTCAGTTTGTTTGTTAAGTACCTCATATAATTTCACGGTATTAGCAGAAAAATTTTCTACCGCTTGAAAGATGTGGCTCAGACTTGACTGAAAACTTATCACAGTTGATCCTTGATCCCCAGTAGTTGGCATCCCATGTTCACTGGAAATTACCAGTAATCTCTCTCTCTGCTTAAGCATTTCTTGCTCTTCCTTTTCAATTGATTGTAGTTTGCTATCCATATCTCTGTTTGTCAACTGTCTTTGCTGTTGTACAGCTTTGTGCTCTTTCCATATATTAACGACACTTTCTATTAAAGAGAAGGCTGCTTTTACAACATCCCTTTCAGATACCATATTGATACTGGAAGACCAGTAGTTGCAAATGACAAATACAGGAGGTGCACCTAACCTCCCGGGAGAAAAAGGAACCTCTCCATCATCAGTGACCTCAGGCTCATAAGCTATACCCTTCATTAACCATCCATTCAAAGCATTGACAAACATCTTCTGAGCAGTAACCCAAATAGAGAAATTAGTAATCCATTCTGCCATCACTAATTCTATGCGCTTTATCGCATCAGCATCAGAAAATTTCACTCCAGAGACAACAGAGTCTAGATTTTTAGCCTGGGATATTGCTTGATACTGAATATGATGGCATTCTGACATGACTCTCCACATCTCTTCAAAACTGCAAGTTATAGTGTCAATAAGAACGCATTGCATGTACAAGAACAATAAAATTGAAACAAGATGAAATTGAATTTTGAGATGATTCTGTAGTAAATTTGAACTAGTACATACAAGCTGATATGCATCAACATTAAGATAGATTTATCTCAAACAACTCAATGAAACTATTTGGTTTACTTTCATACTAAGAAATAATGATAAAACATTGATTTGATAACTCATCTCTAGAAGCCCAATGAAACAAATACAAATCAAATACTAATTACTATTTTATTTATTTTCACCGGAATTTAAAAGGGTGAAAGAAAAAAGGACAATTCTCATTTCTACACCAGACCATCAGCAGCACTGATGCTTTGCCCTTGATCAAAATTAACTTTGCAATCTGACACTAATTACTAATGGGAGTCAAACAAAGCCCTAGTTTACATAATTGTAGCCTCAATTAAGGTTGAGCAATCAGTTCAAAAATAAACCAACCAAACCAATTTTAACTGAAGCCAAATAGACCAAAAATATTTCAAACTAAACCAGCCGAACTTTCCACAAAAACCAAACAAACTGAACTGTCAGTTAATTTTCGATCAAATTAACCGAACTCTTTAATATTGATATATTTCTATCTAATTTTAACTTTTAAGTCGACGACTTTGAAAATGTGAACGCCTATCATTGCTACTGACAACTTTGAGAACGTGATATCATGCAAAATTATAAGTTAAATACTATCCCTCATTTAAATCCCTAACAATTATGATAGTTGTAAAAGGGTAATGAAATCATGGTAACAAAATTTTGATTTATTCAGTTTAACCGAATTAGAAGTTTTAAAACCGAAACCAAACTGATATTTAAAAAAAATAAATTTCAAAATAATCGAACAAAATTTTTAAATTCGGTCAGTCTGGTCTATTAATTTAGTTTAATCGAACTTTTGCTCACCCTAGCCTCAATTACTGATATAATATGCTAAGATGATTTTTTTCTTATCCTACAAAGATACAGTAAGTATATAAAAAATAGGGACTCGCTTAAGGCTCCAATTGTCATTTTCTCGATGTCATACAACTACTACAACAACAACTAAGCATTATCTCACTAGAGGATTCTTCTATCCATTGGGTTCTATCCTCAGTTCTAAAATGCGCCCTAGGCGCTCGACAACTGGTAACTGCACCGAAAAGGTGCTAGGCAGCCCAGCCGCCTAGGCAGCGCTGGGCGGCCCTGTGTATCACGGACATATGATTTTTTTTTCCATTTAAAGCTCTAAATCCTATCACTATCGATGTATCTGCTCACGCCGCGACTACCTCTCGCCTCCTTGACCTCTCGCCTCCTCCAACTGCTCAACAATCGGTAAGTTTCTCAAATATATGCAACAATTTTTTTCCTCCCGCGACGCTTCTAGCGTCGAGACGCATCCGGGAACGCATCTGTCACCGCTCGCACGCGCTCAATGCTTTTTTTAAATTAATTATTTATTTAGTTAATTAAACAATTCCTCACTTAAATAGGGTAATTCCAATAAGTTTTTATACATTCTAATTAAATTATCCCAATAAACTATATAAAAATTATATTTAAAATTAAAATCTTTTTATAAATTTTATTAATTTATTTATATTCTAATAATATTATATTTAAAATTTAAATTTTCAAATAAATATTATTAATTAATTTATATTTTGATATTTTATATTTAAAATTAAAAAATTCTAATACATCTTATTAATCCATATAAACCATATTTATATTATTTAAAAATTAAAAAAATCTAATAAATTTTATTAATTTATATAAATCGCATTTATTAATTTATATAAATTTTATAATATTTTTTATTTTGATAATTTATATAAATCATATTTATATTTTGTTAATTTTTTTTCTACTGATTTATATCTTAAATTTATTCTTAAATCCCTTTTTAAGTTATCACAATTATAATAAAAAGCAATCCATCTTCGACGGCATCCGTCACTCAACCCGAATACGGAATTCGTTGAAGAAAGTCAAATGACATTGGATGGGAGTATGGGATGTTGATTGATCCTAAGAATCTTGACAAAATTAAATGCAAGTTGTGTGAAAAAACGATGTCGAGGGAGTGTATAGAATCAAGGAGCACATAAAAAATATACCTAGAAATGTATTTGGTTGTCAAAAAATATCTCAAAAAGATAAAAATAAGTGCAAACAGATTCTTTTAGAAAGGAGGAAATGAAAGAAAAATAAAATAATGGAAGAATAAAGTTGTAGAGCAAAGGTGATTTTTTCTCTAGACGAAGAAGAAAGTCCTGAAATTGAAGGGATAGATGGAATTAAAAAATCTCTTCCACTTGGCCCCATGGATAGATATGCATCAGTAGTTGCTCCAAAAATGTAGGTTCCAATGAGAGTAAAGTACTTCGCAAAAAAAATATAAATGAAGCTCTTTTCCAAGAGAGAAGTCAACAAGTTCAACAATGGGCAAAGAATGGGTGCTCGACAAATGCACCCATTCAATGTTGTTGATAATGATAGCTTCCAACAACTAATGGAGGCAGTGGATTAACTTGGATCAAGATTCAAACCTCCAACTCAATATCATCTTAGGGAACCACTATTGAAAACCGAAGTTGAAAGAACAAAGCAACTGCTGAAGAAACATAAAGAAGAATGGGTGCTCCACAGATGCATGGAGTGATAGAAAAAAAAAACATCTTAAATTTGTGTGTTAATTACAAGCAAGGTACTATATTTTTAGAGTCTAAGGAGACTACAAACGAGACACATACAATTGAACTTATTTTTGAATATGTTGACAAGTATGTTAAACAAGTAGGAGCTCAGAATATTGTTCAGATTGTAACAGACTACAGCCATATTGATGAAAGAAAAGCGACCTGGAATGTTTTGGAGCTCATGCAACTCAATTAATCTCATACTTGAAACTATTGGCAAGCTTCCACGATATAAAAGGTTATTGAGCAAGCTAAGTTTTTTACCATTTTCATTTATGCTCACTAAAAGACTTTGTCATTGAGAAGTTTTATGAAAAAGAGAGATATAGTCGAGCCAGGAGTTACCAGCTTTGCATCAAATTTCCTCACATTGCAAAGTTTGATTGAAAAAAAAATCTAGTTTAAGGGTCGTGTATACAATTGATATGTGGGAGAAATATAAATGGTCAAAAACAAAAGGAAAATTGATAGAAATGGAAATGGTCAAAAACAAAAGGAAATTGGCTTACTCTATTGATGAGTATGAGTTTTTGGAATGGTGTGACACTTTGTTTGAAAATATTTGCTCCTTTGGTAAGAGTTTTTCGATTGGTAGATGGAGATAGAAAGTTATCCATAGGGTTTGTATATGGGGAACTTCTTTAAACTAAAGAAGATATCAAGATGACCCTGAACAACGTGGAATCAAACTATCAGCCTATCATAGTGATTATTGAGTCAAAAATGAAGGATAGACTTGATACATCATTTCATACATTTGCATTTTTGTTGAATCCTTATTTTTACTATAAAGATAGTTCTATTGCTCTTTATGAGGAGGTCACAACAAAGATTTTTGAATGCATGGAAATTTTGCATGCCAATGAGTTAGATCAATTATTAACAAGGAATTTGCAAAATACAGAGGCAAGACTGGGTTATTTGGAAAAACATTGGCAACAAAAGTATATGAAAAAAATGATGATACATTTAATCCATGTGCATGGTGGAGTGCATACGGTGCTCACACATCCAACTTGCTAAGAGTGCATTGAGGATACTTTCATTAACTACAAGTTCATCTGGGTGTGAACGAAATTGGAGTGCATCCGAATGTGTAAGCTTTAAATTTTAAGTATTTAATTAAAGTAAAGTATTAATTTTTAAAATTTTATATTCATGTTACTAACTATAATATTTGCTCTTTCTTTTTTTAGATTCATACAAAGAAAAAAAAAATGAGTTGGATGTCAACAAATTGAACAATCTAGTATTTGTCCAATTTAATGTTAAATTATTGAACAAACAAATGTCGATGTCCTTCCTGCAAAAGATGCTTCAAATGCACAAAGTTATACTAGGCTATGGACTCACATGGCAAATGGTTGATGAAGCAAGTGAAGTAGATGAAAAATCTACAACTCCGAAAAGCTCTAGAGTGAGGGAAATCACAAGGATGATTTTGCATCCGAAGAAGAAGAGGAAGATCACAATGATGATATCGAGTTTGTGTCCAATAAAGAACAAGTTGTTAAAAATTATAAAGAAGAAGAAGTAGAATAAATTTGATATTGAGTTTGTGTCCGATGATATTGAGTTTGTGTCCAATGATATTTTATTAGCTAT
>JBBMJZ010407520.1:0-12695 GCA_037833815.1 Zingiber zerumbet
GATCTTCTACTGCGCTTTTCTTACTGCCCTGGATTAACAACCCTCTTGGTTGTAACCAGGTTAAATTCCTGTCTTCTTATTTCTTTATTGCTTTATTTTATTTACTATTGCACTAATTGAGTTGAAAGAACGAGGAGGGTATAGTTTTAATTTTTCAGAAGCAATTCACCCCCCTCTTGCCGGCTTCCGCTGCACCTACACTCCAGGCGCCTGGAACCCTTCCAGACGCTCCGATCAAGGCTATAAATACAGCCTTGGTCCAGAAGCTTAAAAACAATAAGCAATATTGCAACAACACTTTCCAGGCGCCCCGACCAAGGCTATAAATACAGCCTTGGTCCAAAAGCTTAAAAACAACAAGCAGTATTGCAACAACACTTGTACACGTTCTAAGTTTTCATTTAGCTTCACTTTTCTGTGCTTACACTGTTGTAAAGAGGCTTCTCCGCCTGAATGAGATATCTATAGCGCTTCAACTTCCTTGGATTAGCAACCTCCCCGGTTGTAACCAAGTAAACTTTTGTGCCTCTTCCTTTTAGCTTCTTTATATAATTATATGCAAGTGTTCTTTTAAAAGTTCGAGAAGGGTCTTTTGTTTTAATTTGTGCAGGGCTATTCACCCCTTCTAGCCGGCCACCAACCGGTCCCAATAGAGATAGTGTAGATAGAGAAGGGTGGTATGAGACACTTGAGGAATAGTAGGAAAAGGGGTATGAAAGTGTAATTGTTCCTGTAAAGCGAACTAAGTAGAGTGTGGAGCATCATAAGTTTGACGAAAGATAGCTAGAGGTGGACTATGCAAGTAGAGTAAGAAGGATGACATGGGAAGAAAGTTGAGAGCTTGGTGCATTACAAGGATAAGAAGCTTAACAGAAGATGACCTAGCAGTGGAGAAGACAATTTCATGGTGAGCTTAAAGTTGAGAGCATATGCACTTGGGCATGGATAAACCTCAACTTTGGCGGACTCAGTCATTAAATAGGTCGTAATCAACATACGAGTCGACTAAACGATTCTTTCAATTGATTGATGGTTGAGTCAACTAGATAGATGATTTAGATACTAATAGAATTGTGTTCCTATTGGATAGTTGACTCTTGCCTATAAGCAGTTGATTGATCCATGCTAGAGCCTAGATGAAGAAGTTGTCAGTGAGAAATGGTCATGATCCAAGAGAGTCAGTCAAATTTTGGAAGAGTACTCGTCCAATGATGATAATCTTGACTATTGATGCTGCAGAAGACATTCGATAACACCTTAACAGAATGAATAGATAAAGCTTTCAGTCGATTAGTCAATTGATGGCTACCAACATATAAAGATCATTTCATGAATTTGTTAAGGGGAGAAGGCTTAAAAAGGTTTCGAAGGGTTACAAAAACTAGTAACAACATATTGATCTACAACAACATTTATTATTATTATTATTATTATTATTATTATTATTATTATTTAAGCCTTATTGCAAAATCCTAACACCTTGTTGTAAATCTTCTGTAATCTTTGTAATCAACTTATAGGAGGTTTCTCCACCTCTGATACCTAATCATGAAGTTAGAGGATTCTGGGAGTGATCTACCAAAAGAATCATAGGTTGTGGAGTAGAAGCTTGAGTGTTGTCGAACCACATAAACGTTTATCTTATGTTGTGATATGCTTGTGTTGTGCTTTTATTTAATTTTTGCTGCTAACTTTGTATATGATCTTGTTGAAATTGCAACAAAAGTAATAGTTTTATATTTATAGGAACCAATTATATTCACTCCCTCCACTTACTGTTTTTTGACAAATTATATGCGACCTTGTTAAGATCGCAACATTATAGGAATGGGCAAAAGTAATAGTTTTATATTTATAGACGGAGATAATTCGGAAGAAAAGTGATGGACTAAGAAAACAAATGATGAACACATTCCTAATAGCAAAGTTAAGTATCATATTCTAAGCGTCCTACTCTGTGATAAAGCTCCATGACCAACTAACGGAATTGATCAATGGTTGGTAAGTCCCGAAGATACAATATCCAACTGAGCTATGTTAAGGAGCGCCATAAATGCATTCTCGAGGATGACTCAAAGGGTCTGGATGGTATGGTAAGGATCTTCAATTAGACGATTCATAATTGAAATTTGACCAAAAGAAAACAAACTACAAGAGAGACAATTTAACCCTTGCAGCACAAAAGAATAAAAGGGAGTATGAAAGGACAGCTTGAGTTATAAAATTCATCATCAAAATTTTCTTCCATGGATAGCTATGAAGAAACATTTTTGGTAAGAATAAAGGTCTCTCAAAAAACTAACGTTGATAGGATACATCAATAGAGCAAAAGAAAGGTAAAGTGTTTTAATTGTGATGAAGGATACATGAAGGATCAAACACTCAATCACGGATTAAAATCCCATGTCGTACCGAGAAACTTTTCGTTCCCTCGTTGACTGGTGCACAGGTGTCATGCGAGCCCAACCTCGGCACAGGGCGATGTTTTGAGAATGGGGTGAGGTCGCAATCCGCATGCACGATGAGGGGAAAGCCGTGATCCGACTACGTGACGAGGGGGAAGTTGCAAGCCACCTACGCAATGCAGGGGAAGTCACGATTCACTTGTGTGATGTGGGGGAGGTCATGATCTGCCTGTGCAACACGGGGGAGATCACAATCTGTGTCGAGCAAGCCAGACCGTGGTGGGTGTTGCACGACAGGAGGATGGGATGCCGGGAGAGAGAGAGAGACATTTTAATTTAATAAATTTATTAAATTTATATTAATAATTTCAATTAACTCCTAGCTATTATAAGGATAACCTTAATAGATTTAATTAAACCTTAATAAAATTATCTTATTAATTATATATTTTATTTATTTTTATTTTAAAAATATATAATAATTACCATATGGGAGTGCGACGATCCTTTATTTTTTTCTTTGTTATTATTATTTTTTTGTATTTTTTAAGTATTTTATTTTTAGTTAATATATTCTATATTTATAAAAAAAAAAATTGAAACCATATTGGCATGACACAATACGGTACAAAAATTGTATTGTTCCGGTCAAAGATTGAAACTCCTATATGACTTGAAATTTTAGATCATGCCCTCAATTAAAGAAGGAGAAGAAAAATCAGATAGAGGAAAAGACAAGCAATAATCCCAAGGAGAAATCTAAAAGCCATATGGGATGATACGACTTCTTCATCAAAATAAGAAGGCAAATGTCAACCAAGGCGATAAATGACAATAACATCTCATCCAATCAGATGACATGGTAAGTCAGATAAAACACTTATCCTCTAAAGAGTTATTTAATGTTATTTCTTCATTGAGCAAATCTTCATCAAACTTGAAAGAAAGAATTTATGTTCAAAGGAACTAATAACACATTAGAAGAAAATTTAAAAACAACTGATTTTGAAAAATTAGAGACTGAAACATAAAACTAAGGGAACAACTAAAAACTCAAAGGCTTCCCTAGAAGAAATTTCAAATAATTTGAGTCCATAGAGAACAGAAAGCTATACTCTAGTAAAGAAAAACTAGGATATAGGAAACCTAAGGATGAATTCCATAATCAAACCATTAGTGGGCAATTTGTATAGACAAAATTTATTTATTCATAAAAGGTACTTAGTTAATTAAGTTCTTCCCAGTTTATTTTGAGTGCCAAATTAATAATTAGCCCTTTGAGAATCGTAGGACTCTCAACCATGTGAAATACATTCAAATCGACTATATGGCTAACTTGGTATTTTTAGCTATTGAGTAGTATTGCATAATCACATAATTATATAAGGATACATTTACATTTCACAAAATAGTAGATTTTTTTAATTATTGATAAACCTTTTCTGCAAAAGGTCATACACTGGACAACCCACACGGTTGGCCCCACCGCCATCTGTAGAGAGGTAAATCAGAAACCAGGCAAGCCACCACATGGGATGATATTTCTGTCGGTTTCGCCTGGAATCAACCCTTGCCCATTTATGCAAATCTATTGTGGTGACCAACTCAACTATGCCGTAGGGGCTAATTATTTATAAACCTAGAAACAAAGTGAGAGGAGTTAATTTATACATGATTTTTTTAAAAAATTTGATCAATTTCAGAAATTAATACATTTTTTTAAAGAAAAATATTTTTTTGAGTTAAATTGGCTTTTAACAAATATATTTGCAAAGTTTTATATTGTTTTAATTTTTTTTTAGAAACTTTGGTAAATTTTTGAACATCGGCACAATAGTCTCAGTCTCAGGTATGTAGTTGACTTTTTTAGATTACTAGTCGACTGTTGATCGCCACTAGGCAAGAGTCCGCTAATCAACAAAGGCATTCCATTTCGTGTATGATTATTAGATTGTTTGGGATAATCATTTTTAATGTTGTCAAAAGGGGGGTGGATGCAATTTAAGTTAAAAGAACAAATCCTTGTGGTTTAGGGAAAAGTATGTGAAACTCTAAGGTTTTAAAATTTGATTTTTGGGTCAAGGAGGAGCTTAAGTGAAGAGGGAGTCTATAGGCTTCATTTGCTTTGTTGCATTTCTTTTGCATTTTATTTAGTATAATGTTGTTTTCCTAATTTAAATGGATTGCCAAAATCACAAATTGGGAGATGTTGGTGCAACCATGCCTAAGTGGTCGTGGTCTGTGCGACCATGAGTTTTGGCGTTTGGACAAAAGGTTTAAATTAAGTCATGCCTTGTGATTTGATATGTGTGTTTGAGTGCAAGTATTTAATGGATACACAGTTGAGACAACTCAATGCGTTAAGGTCGTGGCTATCTGATGGTTCAAGTTCATGTAGATTAGAGAAGGGTGATATAAGACACTCAAGGGGTGGCGGCATGTAAAGAATCAAAGTGCAATTGTGTTCGGAAGTAGACTAAAGCAGGGTGAAGGAAGGCACAATGGTGCATCCAAGGGATGAAAAAATTTACAAAAGATGTCTAGAAGTGGACTAAGCAAAGCGAGATGGATGACACGGGAAGAGAGTTAAGAGCTTAGTGCATCCAAAGGACAAAAAGTTTGACGGAAGATGACTTTGTGGCGGAAGACAACTACATGATGAGTTAAGAGTCAAGTGCAAATGTACTTGAGTGAAGATCTTAACTTTTTAGACTCGGTTATTGTATAGGTTGCATTTAGCATACTAGTCCATTAAACGAGTTACTTAGTCGATTGGGCCGACTCCACCTAGTGGGATAAGGCTTGATTGTTTTCGTTGTTGTTGATGGTTGAGTCGACTACCACTGGTAGTTGACTCAAAACCTAACATAATTGTGTTCTCTATTGAATAGTCACTAGTGCCTATGAGTAGTCGACTGATGCAGGCTGGATGAAAAAGTCGCTATTGAGAAATTGTTGTGATCCAAGGGAATCAATTAAACTTTAGAAAAACCGACTAATATTGATAATGATTGATGCTATAGGAGACATTTAACAACAACTTAATGGAATGAACAGATAAAGTTTTCTATTTATCAATCGACTGATAGCTACCAGCACATGAAGATCGTGCCAAGAATCGATGTGGGGAGAAGACTTTAAAAGGTTTCAAAGGGCTATTGAGGCAAGGAACAACAGACTAATCTACAATGTGTTATTGTTATTTTTCTTAAACCTAATTGCAAAACCCTAACATGTTTATTGTAAACCTCTTATACTCTTTGACGATAAACTTATTAAGGGGTTTCTCCACCTTTAGTATTTGATCGTGAAGGAGAAAATTTGAGAATTCTAGAAGTGATTGACCAAAATGATCGTAGGTCATGAAGCAGGAGCTACCGAACTATACATATGCGTGTTGGTAATCTGGTATGCTTGCATTTGTGCTTTTTGAAATTTTTTGTTGCAATATTGTATGTTAGCTTGCTGAAATTGCACTAAGAGTATTAGTTTTGCTACCAGAAGGTCGGGCAGGGAGCTGTCGAGCAAAGATCTTCCGAATTGCGAACAGGAGGTCGAGCATAGTTGCCGAACTAACAACTAATGAGCCGGGAGGTTGCGCAAGAACCTGCTGAACAGGAGGTTGAGCAGAGCTGTCGATTGCCGGGCTAAGAGGCAATGCTACCGAGTTGCTAGGTAGGAAGCAAGACTGCCACAACATGGCTCGACCACATTAGCAACCAAGCACAAGCTACTTGTGGCGAACGGATCTGTACTCTAACGCTATCATTGGAAAACAAAGAGTTGCCAAGAAGGGCTGCCTAACAAGGATGTGGAGGATGTGGGGGAAGGAGTTGGATCGACTCTTCAGTGTGTGCTTTATGCACTCTACCATTTGCCTAAGGTAGGAGCCTCCTTATATAGACTCGATACCTTTCCATTATTAAACCTGCCAATTAATGGTCGAGTAATGATCATTCACGGCCTCTGCCTGTGGACTGAAATGCAAGCAACTGATCATCAGTGGTCAACCGTTACCGTTCGAGCAATTATAGGATGGCCATTAACGTTTGACCAATTTAGGTTTCCCATTAATGCGTGTGTTACACACTTAGCATCCAGGAAAAATGATCCATGTGGCAAAACATTAGTTAGGCAATATTTGCTTCTGTCTGACATTTGATGTGTGCAAGTCACACTCACACACAAGTCAACTTAGTTTTGTGTAATTTAGGCTCTAAATTTGCAATCTCATCCATACATGTTCCCAACATCAAAAGTTGTGATTCATATAAACCAACCATATTGTCCTAAAACTCCTAATATGAGACTAAACTCCAATTCACATTGGAGTCTATTTTTTATTTTATTTTTATTCATTTTTCCATCAATTTATACCCCTGGTGGGGATTAGAAGTGACTATACACCTTTATCTCATTATATATGTTTATTTAAAATTAAAAGGTCAAAACACTTCTCACCCCCTAGCCACTTGGTGGTCGGCTATAAGTTGACCCCGTGATTTACCTTCCTTCACATAACTTGGGATGGGTTGAGGGGCGTCTAGAGTGAGCGTAATCATTTTTTACTACAATAGAATTTGCTACTTTAAACTTAGGTAGAAGCACTATTATGTGACTAACTTCATATAGTGTCTACAATTTGTATGTATGGACTTATCTTTCTTGGCCTCAGATACGAGTACTTGCCATAGGTAAGATAATTATTTCAAAAAACCTTCACATAATGAATAGAGATATTAAAGTTGCACTTGAAGTGTCAGTGTCACTTCACATAGTATGAAAATGGTTGATAATAATCCAGATCATAGAACCTATAGACATTAGTAGTATAAACATTGCTAATGATCTAAATTGTTCTCAAAGTCACAAAATATATTAGGTTCTTGACAACTGAATCCACAGTTTGAGTTTCATACTAGACCCTTATGTTTCATTTGTTATTATTTAGCTTTTCATTAATTTTCTTTTACGTTAGCCTCACCATCGAACAACGTTAGATACCATTGAAAAGCAAGGATGATGGTATTTCATGGAAGATGCAAAGTTAGATACTATTTAAAAGCAAGGAAGATGACATGTCATTGTTTTGTGGTTTAAAAAATCATCCCAAACCTGGATGCTTTGACACCTAAATCAAATAATTAATGATATTTTTCAGTACCTAGAAGCACGATTGCCTTCGACTAATATGACGTGTTTCCCTCTTCCTCAGAAATTCTTGTTTCCTATGAATTAATTAAAGAATTCACGTACGACAATATTGCTCAATATATGTAGAATTGCTTCTCCTGTAGTTTTCCTGAGTTCTTGTTAAGCGCTTCAGTTATGCAAATTTGCACAGGACGAAGGACTGCAACTTCAGGGACTAAAGCGCGAATAGTTGATGAAGATTTCGAGGAGTTTTTAGAAGGAATGTTCCCATGACTTGAATACTTTCTTTTTTGAAAAAAAACATAGTAGCCTGGGAACTAGTTTCCGGTTCTTAATTGTGATATATATTGCCTGACTTCATTTGCGGACTGATCCTCTTGGCCTTGTTCAAATGCATTACCTGAATTTTCTATGTTCTTGACATTTCTGGTGAAGAATTAATGGTTGACAATTACATTCCCAACATTTTGAAAATGTTATTTTGCTAGTTCAAAGATGACAAGAACATACTCGAGTGATTTTATTTCACTAACCCATTCCCTTTTGCATTACAGTGATAAAATTTCTTTAGTTTTGGTTGATTGCTTTGTAAACCCTCTATGTATAGGACGGTCTAGTGGATAACGTATGAGGTGTTGCCATATAAGGACTGGGGTTCAAATCTCGGTAAAGCCGAGATAAGATACCTCCCTTATGTGCTAGTGATTATTCCAAAGGCTAGTAGCCGTCTGTAATTTACCTCCTCCGTGTTGGTCCTAGGATAGATTGGCGGGGGTACTGGGGCGAGTATATTAATCTTTTGCCACTATTGTTAAAATAGGTCAGGTTGCTAACAATAGGCTTGGAGTTGATTTCCAATGGATATGAAATGACCCGCTGTTGATTCAACCTCTATTTACATGTGTAATTGCTCTTGGGCGAAAATATTCACCTCCCTTTCACAGTATAAAATCATTAATCATTGTATTGTCTGGGAAAGTATTTAAAATTGACTTGCATGGGAATATTTTTTTACTGTATTTAGTATTATTATGTTTGATAGGAAAAAAAATGATATGGATAAGTTAAAATTACATAGATATAATTCACTAGTATATTGCTCCTATTGTTTGTGACAAATATACATAAAAGTGAGTCCTAGGCACGTATTATCTTTCCATTTCATATTTGCTTGCTCCCCTTTTTTTAATAAAACATTATAAAAAATCATCTGATTTTTTTCTTTTGTTATTAAATACAATAAAATTAAAATCTGATTATTATTTAAATTATATTTAAATTTCATATTTAATTTAATTATGTCTGAAAATACTATGATTGTGTGTTCATTATTTACAATAAATTGATAAATAAATTATTTTTTTTTAAAAAAATGCTATTTCTATATTTTTCTGCCTTAGTGTTTATTATTTATTTTTCTCTAACTATGCTGTTTTAACTTTCCTCTTATTCAATTTCTTTTTTTACTTTATGCTCATTATTTCCTTAATTCTCTTAATATCTTCTTGGATAAAATTCTAATTTGTAGCAATTGGAAAGGTAAAGATTTTTTTTCTTCCAATCCGATTAATTTTGTAGGTGGACCGGCTGGTTCCATGAACCAAGCATCTAAGTAAATCCGAAAAGTACAAGTGGATCTTGGAGAGGTCCTAGTGATAGTTGTTTGAATTCCATGAGCATTTGGAAATAAAGAGTCCCACCACTTTACCATCGCATTGTGTCCAGGCTGCTAGTACTTCAAGAATTTTGATCATTATATGCGTGGTCGTTGTTTAATAAGTCTTGAGTATGTAAGATAACTAGTTCAAAGGATTTAAGCAATAATATAAATTTGGTGGATTGAGCACGAAGCTACGTAGAATTTTTTTTACTTCGGAGAGTTTTTACATTGAAGGGATACCGTCAAGCTTGAATAAAGTATCTTAGAGCTTATAAGTTTTTTTTTATTATAATTCGGTAGAATACAATTAAATATGAAAGTTGTATTTAAGAAAGAGTTTAGTTACCTGTTGATTTTGTGGCAAGTTTCAAATACCAAGGGCATCTTCAATGCAAAAATCTTAAAAGGGATTTGTGGTATTTTTCAAACGCCACATCATTAATTACCATAACAAAAGGAAAAAACCTCATTCTTCTCTCTACTATAAGGAAAAAAAACTCCTAATAATTTTTTTTATGGTCTCACACTCAACAATTCACAGACAAAAACGTGGGTTCAATATTTAGAACTCAGGCAACGGTTTCAGAAAAAATATTTATCCTCGCAGTGGTAATAGGTTTTGGGAGGCTTCTTGATGATAAAAAAACTTCTGAAAAACTTGTACTGTGGACACCCTAAGTATCAAGAAATTTAAAATGTCTGAGTTAGAAAATCTTGGACCTATAAGTTAAGGCTTTGATCAAACTCGATGTCTTATTGATAAGTGACTTTAGATAAGTTTGAGACTCTTATACTGTCTTTTGACTACTTTTTTTTGAGGGTGTTGACCTAGGGCTTTGTTTTGGTTGACTAAAACAAAAGGTCTACATATATTATAGTTCACACATAATCTCTCACAACACATAGAGCTGCCTAAATTTACATCATCTTAGATGATGTTGCTCAAAGACTCTTGTATTGATGTCCACATCTCTTGCCTAAAGACTCCTCATTTCTAGGTCTTAGATCTCTTACCCAAAAATTCCTTCCTTTGTTCGTTTGGATGGTTAGACAGGGGTGAATAGACTTTCGCTTTGTTTGCATTGATTTGACTTCGTTTCGGCTTCTAAAAGAGTTGGTACGCAATGGAATACACAAACAACAAAACTAAAACACCAGCATATATATAACAATGCAAACAATTTATATGGTTCCATAATCCCTGAATTATTTCTTTATGATCTATAATTAGCTCAATCAGAGAATCCTTCTATCTCCTCTATTTCAAATAACTTTTGAAGGTAGAGAAATTTCTTACAATGCATGCCGTTAAAATAATACAAAGAAGATTAATTGAGCAAAATGCTTTCTCTTTGTTTGCTTTCTTTCTTTTGAAGTGTTAAAAAAATGGCAGGAATATTGTTGCATTCACACAAGACTTGTTGCCAAAAAAACTCATAACCTTCCTCCTTTTATGGTCTACTTGTTGGTCTTGAATTTATCCGTTTGCACTCCTATATTGACTAGTACACTATAGCTAATTGTTGTTGTTGCAGCTTTTCACACCAATTCTTTCTTGAATTTCTGTGTTGCATCAATCCACTGCTTACCATCATTAATTAATTGATCACTTATATCAGTTTTTTGCTCTCTCAAACAGAAATGTTATGTTCATTGGCAAGACAACCAGAGTTGACTCTCTAGTCAAATGTATTTCTGTATGAGTCGATTGATTCTTTGATTCTAGCCATTCTAAGACTGAAACTATGTCATGTCGAGAGATTCTATGTTTTTGAGACTTCCTCGTTTGCTAGATACAAGTGGACCTTCATTTATCAAACCTTTCAAAAACCTAAAGAGTATGTCTTTAGAACTTCATTTGTTGAACAATATATAGTGACTTCGACTTACAAAAACTTCTACTTTTCTAACCTCATGTCAATTTTGACCGGCTAAACTTTCACTTGTCTATAGTTTGCTCCTCTAGGACTTCAACTCTTTTGGACATCTAATTAACCTTCATCTGAAGGGACTTCCGATCCACTTGCATAGAATTCTCTTCTTTAGGAATTAGGGCTTTAATCTTAACCTAGCAAGAGTTCCACTGTCCTAGATTTCACTGTTTTAGGACTTCAACTTTTCTGGAATGTAATCAACCTTGCCCATGTGGGAGTTCATAACTCGTTAAACATTTAATTCTCTTTAATCGGCTTAATCTTTCAACACTTGTTAAACATCTGGTCCTCCTCAATTTATCTGGACTTCCATCTTTATCATAACTTAGGAGGTATTTGGTTGATGAATTTGTGAATAAATGAATGGAATAATAGTAAAAGATAGTATTTGGATTATGGATTTAGGAATGATAATTTAAAAATAATTTCTATATTTATGGAAATCAACCGAGCACATGTAACTAGATGAGTTTCATTTTCATTCCCATTCTCATACCATTTTACTATTAAACTTATACTTATAATTATTTCCATTATTTAACCAAATGCCACTTTAATTTTAGCATCCGTCGTTGATATTATCTTCCGTTATTCATATTTTATTATCAACGGTCATATTTTTGTTTTTTTTTTTTATTTCAGTCGCAAGAACTCCAACTACGGGATTGTGCAAGGTTGATTTTTTGTTAGCTATAGAAATTTCCTTAAAACCGCTGTTCGTTGATCTGGTCCGGCCATGGCGATGGAAATCTCCCACCGCCACGTGGCGATCATCGCTGTCGCCGTTTGATGCGCCCTCTACTATCTCGAATTACCGCAGGTCTCACCGCCGCTGTCCTCTCCGCCATCCCCTTTCCCTCCCCAACTAATCTCCTCTTCTTTGTCGCAGAGGCCGCCGCCCTCTCGGCCTTACGCCTATCTTAACTCCCCTCCCTTCCCCCTAATCTTCTTTCCGCGCCTCGCAGTCGCCTCTACCACGTGGTTCCCATGAAACCACCCTCCTCCCCGCCGCCGCCGCCTCTAGCGCTCACCTTCTCGTCTCCCGAGTCTCTCCGATTGGATTCGGCCTCACCTCCCCTTCGACCCTGTCACCTCCTGGGGCGCTGTTCCTGGCACCAAATCTCTCAGCAATCTGTGGCTCGAGATCAACCATGGCGAGACGAATCTCGAACTTCAACCAAATTCCCAGGATGATGCGAGAGGCGAAAAAGATGGAACCTTTACCGTCCTCCGAGTTGTCAACGTGGCTATCGTCAGGATCCGCAATTCTAGAGGCGAAGTCCTTGTCGAATCCCACCAGCTTCTCTCTGATGACACGGTGCGACACCGGTCCCGCCCCCTTTCCGAGAAGATGACGCTCGGGGAGGCTGTGGAGGAAGCCGCCCAGCGTGCAGTTCGTGAGGAATTGGGGAAAGATGTGGTAAGGATTTTACCTGGCTCGTATCAAATGAGGGTGGAGGAAAGGGCTTCCACCTCTTACCCAGGCCTGCTTGCAAGTTACATTTTGCATTTCGTTGACGCCGAAGTGGAAGGATTGCCCCG
>JBBMJZ010407528.1:0-12693 GCA_037833815.1 Zingiber zerumbet
CCGTTGCCGGGCATCTCCACCTCGTGGATCTTGGCCTTCACCTTGAGGTTCTGCTCCAGGATGCGGACGAGAGCCGGGACGGTGACCGGCGAGGTGTTGCCGAGGTTGAAGATGCGGTACTGTGCGGGGCCTTGCTTCCGGCCGCCGCTGCCGGTGCTCTTCGCCGAGGTGTCGAGAGAGGCGACGCAGCCCTTCACGATGTCGTCGATGTAAGTGAAGTCGCGGGCTAGGTCGACGCCATTCTTGCCACGGTAGACGGTGATGGGCTTTGCCTGGAGGATGTTGCGGGTGAAGGAGAAGTAGGCCATGTCAGGGCGACCCCAGGGCCCGTATACGGTGAAGAAACGGAGGCCGGTGATTGAGAGGCCGTAGATGTGGTTGTACGTGTGGGTGATCTCCTCGCCGGCCTTCTTGGTGGCTGCATAGAGAGAGGCCGGACTGTCTGTGCGGTCTATCTCTGAGAATGGCACCTTTTCGTTGAGGCCGTACACCGACGAGGACGACGCCCACAAGATCGCCGGCTGCGGGTCCGCAGATTTGCAGGCCTCGAGCAGAGTGACGAGGCCAGCGATGTTGCTGTGGACGTACGACGCCGGGTTCTCGATCGCGTAGCGAACCCCGGCTTGGGCCGCTAGGTGCATCACGTGGGAGAAGGGCACGGCGTCGAAGAGCTTGGCGAGGAGGCGCCCGTCGTTGATGTCGCCCTCCACCACGAATACGCCGTGCGAAGCCAGCACGGCCTTGCGAGCCTTCTTCAGCGACGGGTCGTAGTAGTTGTTGAAGTTATCCAGCCCGACGACCCCGTCGCCGCGCTTGCGGAGGGCCAGCGACACGTGCGTGCCGACGAAGCCGGCGGCTCCGGTGAGGAGCACGGACTTGCCGCCTGGGCTCCGCGGCGTCGCCGACGCCCGGATCTGCTTCTCCCACTGCATCCCACCCCAGTTAGAAGGGAAATACTTGGACGACGATTCGACGAAGCTCTGGAAGCTGAGATACGACGCCGTGAGCGCGATCAACAAGAGCGCCCACATGAACATTGTGCCTGTCGAAGCGAAACACCGGTGGAACTGCCGATTGATGGTGAGCGCCCGGTCGATCTTCACTTTCCCCGGCGTCGCTGGAAATAAATCATCTTCCTTCACTTTCATCATCTCTTCTTCTGCTTGTTTCTTCCGCAGGGAAGCGAGCGCGACCGTATAAATAGCAGGTCAGGAAAAAAAGGAAAAAGAAGAGAAACCGCGTTCTCAAGGCTGTCGTCGTCTCGTCGCCCTGATTACGCCAACAACAACAAATCAAAAACTAGCAATTATTTATTTATTTCTTCTTCTGGCATAATTAATCAAAATTGCCTAAATTTATTTTTAAATAAAAGAAACGATAGAATGAAACGCAAATAAAAAAGACTTGAAACTCTGTTCTATAGTGGATTAATAATAATAGCAAGATTCTTTAATTGGGCGCCGAAGAATCGGGTTCTCCATCCAACCGGGTGTGGACCCAGATTTTTGCAGTACGGCACTCATGTCCGGTGGGGGGCCCATCGGTTGGGTCCACGTCCACGCGGGAGAGCACAACCGTGGATAGCGGTTGCGGCGGAGGGAATTATTTTGAAATTACAATATGAAAATAATAAGGCAAAGTAAAATTAGATTTTTTTTTAAGATTAAGTATTTTAGAGTACAAATTAATGTGATGATAAAATAGGTCGAATATAAATTCGATAAATTTTATTTTACCTTCTATACTTTGGTTTTTTAAATGCCCTTAAAGTTTCATTTTTTTTTTTATTTGTCATTTTGCTTTCCAACGTACACCAAATTGGCATGATAAACACAAGAGCTTAGAACTTTAGAACAAAGTAGACCTTCTTTCATACTTGACAACACATCATGTCCGTAGATTATTTAGAAGCACAGACTGCCATTGCCATTATATCATTTATAATAATCCAAATACTCATAACTCCATTGTAGAGTCGTAAGTAAACGCATCACAACATCTTGATATAAGTCACACGAGGCTCTTCTTCCTCGACGTAATCAGAACTCTCTATCCGGGAATATGAGAGGAGCAATAAGGGACCAGATGAAGAGAGCCGCGGTTGCCCACTCTGTGGCAATCCTAACCCACACAGAAGGCCACCCGACGTCGACGAGCTTTCCGCTTTCTCCGACCGAGGTCGACCAGCCAGTCAGGAGCATGGCTGAGTACATGCTTGCGAGAGAGAAGATGAGGTGGAAGAAGGTATATGAGTAAGAAACTGGCTTTGATTCATCCTTCTTCTCATCTTTCTGTTCGTCCAGCTTGTCAAACGGGAGCAATGGTTTCTCGGACCCTATGATATATTTGTTAACAAAAGCAACGTCCAAAGATCACAAAGCAATGAAGAGAACTGACCGGCACGAGTTGAACTTGGGGATGATACAAAGGTTGTCGAGGAGCCAGCACGAACGGCGGAGTAGACAACTGAGAGCACAGTCGTAAGCAATCCTAGAGTGAGACTTCCAGTCGAAATGGCTTTTGAATGGTTGTGAAGGCCATTGCACTCATAATCCCTCGGTTCACTTGAAAGCCCACTGTAACAGAGGTAAGTGCAGTAAAGTGAAATAACTGATGCTGGCAGCAGGCTTCCATTTATCTGCATGTATCAATCAAAAAAAAAAAAATTCATTGCAATTTGTTTGGCGGCATATGAATATAGAAATTTGATTCCTCTGTGATTCACATGTAATCTTTAACCAAAAGAATGTGATTTGCTTAATGAGGTTATTCAATTTAGTAAGACGGAGTAGGAACAAACCTTTGGATGCAATGCAATTGTAGCAAAAACGAACACTAGAATCAACGTAAGAACAATGAAAAAGGTATTGAGTCCACAGTCATGTCCTGATG
This sequence comes from Zingiber zerumbet, assembly GCA_037833815.1. Classification (NCBI taxonomy): domain Eukaryota; kingdom Viridiplantae; phylum Streptophyta; class Magnoliopsida; order Zingiberales; family Zingiberaceae; genus Zingiber; species Zingiber zerumbet. The sequence goes on from JBBMJZ010407528.1 coordinate 2,893, forward strand.
GAGTAAACCAGTGAAAGAGCACCCCGGCAAAGGTGAATGTTGCTAAGTAGCAAACCAGAGAGACAATTAACAAAGCCATGTACCTATAGCAAAAGGATAGAGTGAAAGCCTCCATTTGCTATAAACACAGTTTATGAATCAAAAGCATCAACATAGTATGTAAGGAGAAAGCACTAGAACTAGAAAAGAGATATTCACAAACCAGAATTGCTCGTCCTTTGAGACCCAATTTTCATTCCAAGCATGTACAAAATCAAGCAAGAGAATTACTTGAACCAGGAGAAACAATCCAGAACCAAATTTTGATATTGACTCTGCAACACAATACACCATAAGTACCCAATTTGTATATACATTAACATACTTAAAGAGGTGAGAGATTCGATTCTTTGTAACATGAATAAAAATGTGTAAAAAGCAGTTCATGCAACAGCACGAGTATGCAGTAATTCCATATTTACTGTCATTATGCCATTGACATGTATTTGTGGTGTAAAAGGCCAGTTGCAGACCACACACTGTATGGCATATATTATTTAAATCATATTCAAATATTTGATTAAAGCAATTTACAAGATTCGCTACACACAAAAGTAGTAGGTTTCTTCATATAAACAAGATTACTTGTCTAGCTTGCATTCGATCCTAAGTATCAACAAAGTGCTGAAACTTATTAACTATAGAAGATTTGAAAACAATGAAAACAAAAGATTAACAGAAAGACAGTTAATGAAGATTGTTGTCGGACTTAGCTACGAAGGCTAGGTGCTCTCTGCTGACGGCCTCCAAATTCTACCTACCTCAACAGCAACAAAAGTCATAAACTACACCGTGATTTGAAAGGGCAGGGTGTGGTGGATGGCAATGGCTATAAGGAATGAAGTTACTGTTGTGCTAATGATGATGTTTTAGCTGAATAAATCTTTTCCTAAAACTACAAACAACTTCCCTGATCAATTTTTTTTTTTTTTCAAATAGGCACATGCTTGCTTATTTATAAATAAAACAAACTTAGTTCATACTTAAATTTCTTTTATTCTCAATTCTTAGCAACTAACCACACAGCTTATGAAGATAATTAGTTTTATTATCTAATACAAATCATATATGTGGTACTAGAAAGTTATATGCTTTCAAACCCATGTATAAAAGAACCAGATCAAAACAGGAAGTGTGAATTTTTTTCTGCTAAAATTAATGGAAAAATGAGCCATGTCATAATCTTCAGCTCAAACTAATGTACCGTCTTTATGAAGAACGAAAATTCCTAGAGTTCCATGAAAAACAAATAGTCTGCAGTAAGAAATTGCATAGTAACTAGAGAAAGATTCTTCCTTATATTATTTGAATGAAAGAGAGGCATTTTAACTTCTTAAGACTGCAAAGCCTCACCATAGAAGCTGACGACGCCATTGGGGACGAAGAACATAAGAAAGACCACAACACACCAGCAGACAATCTTCGCCATCCAACCACCATGGTGCAGACGATCGCGCGGATCCTTCTGATTCTTTATACCGATCATAAGAACAGCTAGAATCGTGAAAAACAGGAAATTCCCCAAGCTGACACGAAGAACGGCGCTGGTCTCAAACCATTCCCTATCGGGCATCTTCTGGAAGTGATTAATCCCTACAAAACCATCCAAGGGTCAATTATTAGACCGATCCAATCTGGTAACGATAAAATTTTGAACGACCAACCAAAATTATAGTTTAATACGTAGAATTCGTCTTGCGAATTGGTAAAAATGGAGAGAAGGTAAAAATTTATACACGGGAGGGACTCCATGAGAGGAGCGGCCACCTCGCGTAGGATCCACGAGATGACGAGGGACAAGGCGAAGAGGCCGCAGTAGGCGATGCGAGCGGAGCGGCGGCTGATGCTGCCGGCGACCGAGCGGCACGCCTCGCAAGCGCAGGACGCGCAACAAGAGGCGAGGCACGAAGCTGCCCACATAACTTCGTCGTCGATTTCGCCCTCTTCTTCTTCGAATCTACAGGGAAGAAGCCCGAACAGGAAACCCTAGAGCACGGAAACGGTGAGCGGAAGCTTGTCTCTTTCCCTTCCTCTTGTAATCTAAGTAATAGACGGGAATAACTTTTTCGAATCAGCCCCCTATGTTTAGTTTCTAAATTGTAAAATATTAGAGTTGGTCAAGCATTCAAAAAAAGTATAGGAAGTTTTGTTATCTAATTAATTTCCTTGGTAAACCGTCTCACTTTTACGGGCAAGGGCGGAAATCACACTCTCATTTTTTTTAAAAAAATTAAAAGTATATAATTACTCCATTATTCTCTAAGATTACTGATATTATTAGTTTTCATACAAATCTTGAAAGGGTTAGGTGCATTATAATAGTTAAATAGTTACAATTCTATAATTATTATACATGCACTAAAAAAATATTCTTTTAGGAGGGAGGTTTCCAACTAATATTAAATTGTTACAACGAAAATTATTCGTCACATAATTAGTAACAAAAATTAATTTATCATTAATTTTATTGTAATTTAGCGAAAAAAATATTTATTATAAATTTTGCAACGAATAAAACTTTCGTCGCAAAGATTGCGATGAAAATATTTTTTGTTGGGATTTTCCAACGAATCCATAATTCGCCGGAAAATTTACGATGAATATTAAATTCGTTGCAAAGTCTTTTTTACTAATTTTAATTAAATATTTACAATGTTGAAGATTCATTGCAAATTTGCAACCAACTTATAGATTAGTTGTAAAAGTTAATTTTTTTAAAACAAAATATTACACAAAGTTGAGTGGCTAAAGGAATTTTTAAACCTGAAATATATTTTTCGGATACATCAATGTTTGAAAAATCGCTAAGAACAATATATTGGGTGAAAAAAATTATTTAAGGACACTTATATAATCAGAAGAAATAGACAAACATATAGGAACTGATTTCATCTCATTCCAAACTGTCTAGATCCATTAATCGGGTTTTGGAATATTTGCAAACTTTCCAACAAATCTGAAGATTCATTGGAAATGTGCAACGAATTTTGTTGCAAATGTTTCCAACGAATCTGAGGATTCATTAGAAATTTGCAACGAATTTTGAAATTCATTGCAAATGCTTATTTTCATGTTTGAAGATGATTGATAGACCTCAAGAGCTTGAAATAAAATGAAACTAATTCCTATGAGTTCGTCTTCTTCTCCTAATTCTACATATGACGTAAAAAAAAAATTGACCTAGTATAATATTTTTCACATCTTGGTCAAATAGACAAATTTGAAATATAAGTTGAAGATGTTAGAGTTTTAATACAAATTTCGGCAGTTGAACTTGTTAAATTTACAAATTAATGTTTGAGTATTTAGAACGATATGAAATCTATTGTACGTGTTCGTAAGGTTCTCATAATATATCTAGACACTAAAAATAATTTTAGAGATAATATATTTGGATTTGTGAATTTTAAAACTTTAAATATATTTTTTCGGACACATCGGTGTTTGAAAAATCGCTAAGAAAAATATATTAGGTGAAAAAATTATTTAAGGATACTTATATAATCAGGAGAAATAGAGGAACACATATGAACTAGTTTCATCTCATTCTAAGTTCTCTAAGTCCATTAACAAGGTTTTAAAATATTTGTAAACTTTTCAACAAATCTGAGTATTCGTTGGAAATTTGCAACAAATTCTCAGATTTGTTGCAAATGTTTCCAATGAATCTGAAGATTCGTTGGAGATTTGCAACGAATTTTGAAATTCGTTGCAAATACTTATTTTCATGTTCGAAGATGATTAATGGACCTAGAGAACTCGGAATGAGATAAAACTAGTTCCTGTTCGTCTTGTTCTCCTAATTCTATTTGTATCTGTTCATAAAGTTCCCATGAATATATCCAGGTATTAAAAATAATTTTAGAGATAATATATTTTGATTTGGGAATTTTTAAACCTTAAATATATTTTTCGGACACATTAGTGTTTGAAAAATCGCTAAGAAAAATATACTGGATGAAAAACTTATTTGAGGACACTTATATAATCAGGAAAAATAGAGAAGGACATAGGAACTGGTTTCATCTCATTCCGATCTTTCTAGGTCTATCAACTAGGTTTTGAAATATTTGCAAACTTTCCAACGAATCTGAGTATTCGTTGGAAATTTGCAACAAATTTTGATTCCAACGAATCTGAAGATTCGTTGGAGATTTCCAATGAATTTAAGGATGAAATTATATCGTTGGAAAAAACCGTAATATAAAGTTATACCCAATCACTTCTCTTCCACTCGCCCTTATTTCTTCTGCGGCGGCGGCGACTGTACGATTTCTCCAGATCTCCTGCTTGTAAGTTTTCTCCACGCTGATCTCATCCTCGCCTTCTCTTTGCCAGCTAATTACAGCCGCAGGTTGCCGTTGGCGGCCAGTGGTGGACACCGGCAGATGCTGGAGGTCGCATGAGGCCACGGGAGGCCGTTGGAGGACGCTGGAGGTCGTGGGAGGCCACTGGCCACCGTTGCCGGTAGCTGGCAGCCGTTGCTGTTGTAGGATGGCTGTTAACAGCCTCGCTTGGCTGGCTGCTGTTAACTGTCGTGTAGTTGCTGGTTGGTTCGGCTGGCTGCTGGTGGCCTTGACTGCCTACTGCTGGCTGCTGTTTAGCGTCGGGTGGCTACTGTTTGACATCGGCTAGCTGCTGTCAGTGGCCTCGGCTGCCCGCTAACGACCTCGACTGGGCGTGGTGGGTCAGTACCTTGTTACGGGGGTCATGGCTTACTGGGAGCAATATTATATTTGTTAATTTGTGGAATTTTATATTTTCTTACAAACTTAATATTATTGTTTGTGCAGGTTTGGATTTTACGTGGTCTGTTCACCTTTTTTAGGTATATATATTTACCATGTTATTTTAATAATGATAACTTATTTTTTATTTTTCATTGTTATATTTTATTTTTATTTGTATGTGAACTAAATATATATTGATCATTAGTGTTGTCTTAGAGCTTTTATTAATGTAATTTGTTGAAAGAGATAAAATGTATAATGAAAGAAGTTGGATGTATAAGAATAATTTACCTAACTGTCAGGGTTTAACTGATTAGTTTATGACTGGGTTGAGATAATTTTAAAAATTTTCAACTAGTAATGTTGAATTTATGGATGGTAATCAGATAAGGTGTCCGTGCAGAAAATATCACAATGGTAAATTCTTACCACCTGGTAAAGTTTTAGAGCATCTCTGTAGATTTGGTTTTACCGCTTATTGCGCAAACAACAAGCCTTTCTTTTAAAACAATTTCAACAGTTTAGATCTGGTCTAAGTTATATTCCTCCCGATACTAGTGATGATGTTGTTGACGACGACGACGATGTCCCCGACGATGCTAATGATGACGCATGAATGTTTGTAATTAGAATGTTTAAATTCTTGTATTCTATTGATTTTGTAAATTCTTCATTTTTTTTATTTTTGATTAGTATTGTTATTTTTGTTTGAAATAGTAGGCCAAGATAATGATGGTATCAATGTTAGAATATGTAAGTCCTTTCCTATTTATTTTTGTGTTAATTTATAAAATTTTCTCTTTTTTTTGTTCGTTGTATTGTTGGTTTATATTGTTAGTTGCATTTGTATATTTATTGTAATTTGAATTGTTGGATGATGATGTTTATTGTATTGTTAGTTTTATGTTCTTAGTTAATTTTGTATATATAATATGTTTGGATGACGTATATGTTTGGTTTATATTATTTAATTTTATATTCATTTTGTTGTACTCTATCAGTTTTGTGTTATTATGTTTGTTAGTAGTTGATATTTTATGTGTTATTGTGTTTAGGTGTTTTATTAGTTAGTTGATGTTTGATGTTTAGTTGTGTATGTGTTATTGTATTTCAATGTGTATTGAATCAGGTTTGAAAAATTGTGATAGAGAAAATATCAAAATTGAAAGGTTCTAAAAATTTTGTTTAACTTTCAGGACGAATTTACGATGAAATTGGGTTCATTGGAAAATATGGTAATCCGAAAATTTGCAACAAATTACTTTTTTGTTGGAAATTTTCAACAAAAAATTCAATTCGTTGAAAATTTCCAACGAAAATAAAATTCATTACAAATTCCCAACGAATTTAAATTTTCGTTGGAAATTTTCAATGAAAAAGTAATTCGTTGGAAATTTGCGATCCATTTGTGGTTCGTCCCAAATTTTCTATGTCGGCATTTCCAACTAATATCTAGTTTCGTAACGAATATGATATTTGTTGCAAAATTTGCAATGAATTTTTGATTTTTCAACACAAATTTTTGTGACGAGATATTTCCAACGAATTTTTTTATCATAAATTTTATCGTAAATCCAATTTCTAATCATTTTTTTAAAATTCATTACAAAATTCATCGTTAATTGACAGTATTTTTGTAGTGATGCTATAGTACCTATAGTTTTCTAACTATAATAATGCATACATAAGCTATTCAATCTTGATAAAAATTCATATTATAATAGTTACAATTTCATAATTGTTACAATGTGAATGATAGAAATTTATGTTGGAATATATACGACCGTAACTGTTACAATGTATATTCGGTTTTCTCACTTAATATTCACATTGAAACAGTAACAAAACTGTAACTACTACCATACAGATTCAATGCTCATCTAATATTCATATTGTAGTAGCTATAAAATCGTAGTTGTTATAACCTATATAGGCGCTACAGTTTTGCAGCTACTAAAATGCATTCAACCAGTTCAAAAATTATGCTGAAGATTTAGATAGGTGATAGAATAATATTGAAGGATAGTTGGGTAATTATACAAGATGGAACAAAAGAGTAGAGCGCCTTTGATAAAAAAAATTAAAATGGGATGCACATTTAATGATTTGGACAAAAAGACCTTTTTATTTATGCCCTTCTTTTTAATTCATCTATTAGGTAAATCCTAGGGTTTGACACAGATGGTAAGCATATGATATTATAGAGGGTGATCCTAGGATTTTACTACATGTAGAAAGTCTGTTATACGTTTACCACATGTGCTCATGTTGAATCTCTCTTCATATGACATATAGCCATTATAGGAGGTCATTAGTCCCCATGGCGTAGCACAGCTGGGGGTGCATGGGTTCATAGTCGAAAGATCCCGGGTTCGATCCTTGGGGTGCCATTACTTGGGATTAACGTTCCGACCATGTGCTTTCAGCTGTGTACCTATATTTACCTCTTTTTATATCCGTAGAACTATTTCTAAGAGGACAGCTGTCGTAATAGTTTCACATTTTTATTATAGAAGGTCATTAGTACAGCGGCTTTACTTTATTTTTTTCTTTATACACATTCAAACTCAAAGGTTAACTTTAGAAATGCCCTCACTGAAATCCTTTTACCACTCACCAGAGTCACTTTATTAGTAAGGAAGTTGCTAATATGTATTCCAAAAATAAAAGAAACAAGAAGAAATACTCAACAAAATGATCTGAAACAATACACTTATTAATGCTTGAATTGAATCTCTATGAACATTAGCTAGAACTTTGTTCTATTGCTACATTAATAGAACAAAATGAATCAATGTTTAGCTCAACAGTCATATCTTCATCCACAATTCTCTTCTCTCCTTTAATTCTCTGTTGACTCAACTTATCACTAATCCTATTTCCAAACTTAAGGAAAATAAATTATCGACTATTTCAGCTCGCAAACAAACACCTAGAACTACACGCCTTCTTCGATCAGTGCAGAAGACATAAAGTCACCGAACTCCCCAAAGATGGAGTCGTCTTCTTCCTCAATGAAGCTCCTGCCATTTTGGCACTCGAAGTAGGTCTGAATATAATCTGGAAAATTGCACTGGAGTAATGATTTATTGTCTCCACAAGAGTTTGGTGTCGCTGGTGCTGATGATGATGAGGAGGAGGTGGCGGCGGCGGCAGCGGCTGTGGTTTCCGGTGAAGTCTTTTGCAGCATCTCCTTGAATTTTGACGACTGTAATAGAAGTCCAAGCGCAGATGTCCCGGCGCCTCCTCCTCTGGCTCTCATTGGCTCAGGGACGTCGCTGACGTCGACGTGGGGCATCGGGATGCCGGTAGGTGGGTCAGAGCCGATGGCTCCCTCGGCGGTCGGCCGGAGCCACTTGATGTACCGGCTGAGGCCGAAGTTGGTGATGGCGTTGAGGCCTCGGTACTCGATCGCTGCAATGTCGTAGGCGGTCGCAGCCTCTTCCTGCGTCGCTGCACGCAAATACAGAGATTCACTTTTTAATAAATAATAAATAACAAATAAAATGAAATATTTCCTTAATATAAATTTATATTTTAAAATAAATAAATAAATAAATCACCAATATTAAATTTTTTACCGTATGTTCCGAGGTAGAGATACTTGTTGCCGAAAACTCTACCAATTCGAGCTTCCCATCGCCCATTATGATGATGCCTAATTAACATATAATTTTCATTTAATTATTATTTTTTAATAATAATGATATAAACAAATTAAATACCTTGCTACTCCTCTGTACTTAGAGACTCCTCTCGAGAAGCCACTGCTCTTCCTGTTTAACTTTCACCGCTTAATTAATTTTCACTTAAAAAATCATTAATGTTTATTAATTAATACCTCCTCAATGATCCAATATATTCTTCTCTGGTCTGGTTCTCCATTTCCTTGAGCTCTTCCTCGTATGCTGATATCTTCGATTAATTTAAATTAAATAATTCATAATTAATTATTAAAAATATATTTAAAAATAATAAAAATGAAATTTGTAGAAAATAAAAAATAATACAGGGAAATTGAGGATGGTGTCTTGGCCCCAATACTTCAATGCTGCTAAATCATACGCATGAGCTGCTGCCTCTTCATCGTCATAAGCCCCTGCATTAATATTAATCCAGAAATTAATTCTCAAATTATTATTATTATTATACATTAAAATGTTTTTCTCACCAAGATAAACTGCATCGAGATCCAAAACCCACCAAGGAAGCAACACAGAAAACATAATGTAAAATAATGTTAACTCCATTAAGAAAAAAAGAAATAAATGATTAACTTTGTGATTAATTAATTAATCAATTAATTAATTGCTTACCTTGCTTTCCTTTCTTATTTTGCGACTCATTCCAGCAGTTTTTGTCCCACAAATGTGCCTCGTATCTCCCGGTCCACCGATGCCTGCTCAAGTTAATTATGATTAATGAACACTAATTGGATCCCAAAAAACAGCAATTAATAGTGATTAAGCAAAGTATTAAAAATGATTAATTAGGGGTAATTAACTGGTTAACCTGGTGACACCGCGGTAGACGGAGCTGCGTTGAGAAGGGGACTCTCTCGGTATGCTCTTTCTTGTTCTCTTTAGCTTTGCGGTTCCGGTCGCATTTATTTGCCTCTTGGCCATTGCTATTGCTCTTCCAAAGATGGCAATTGAGGGAGAAGTAACGAAAGGGGGGTTTTTATTAATGAAGAAGGATGAGCCCAATTTAATTGGAAGCCGGCTCTCTTTGATATTGGCCGTCCATTGTCTTTACTTGGAGCAATATTGTGGTGACTCTTGCACTAATCTTGATGTTTTTGAAGTATTAATTTATTGCAGGGATTTGTTTTTTTTTTTTTAACTTTATTTGATGAAAAATAAAGATAATTTGGTATCTTAAACACTATTGTTAGAATTTCAGATATTGTTGTTTAGATTAATACTAATTAACTACTCCCAACTAAAGAATCATGAAAAAAACAGTAATTTATTTTACATATTGTTGTTTAGATTATTAATTAGTTGATCCAATTGATGACTTTTAAATACAA
>JBBMJZ010407568.1:0-12688 GCA_037833815.1 Zingiber zerumbet
GTGAAAAGTAATCGTCTAAGTGCAATACTCCCTTTCACTATTGTCCAATGGTTGCCTTTCAGGTTGCTGAAGTAAAATAATTTATTGAAACATCTCTAAGGGAAAGATGTTTACAAAGTTGAGCAACAAATGCTGTGATTATGCTCAGTAAAGTAGAAAATTAATCTTATGTTATTCTAATATTCAGGTTGGGAAATTAAGTAACAGAATCTGATTTCTGATACCACATCTACCATTATACATATCTCATGCAAATATCAAATGCAATAACAATAATAACATAACCAATTTTTCCAACTCAAAAATAATTTATAAATCATCCATAAACATAAACGAAAGAGTTTACAACGTTAACTAAACATGACAACTAAATAACTAAATATAATCACTGAGTAATGTTGCCAAACGCTCTCCTACATAGTGGACATATCACATGCTCTCTAAACCAAGAGTCAATACACTCAACATGAAAACTATGATGACAAGTAAGAGTACGAAGTTCTTCCCCATTTTGAAATTGTTCGATGCAAATTACACATAATTCATTTGGCTGATCTTCTGTGTAGATCGATACAGGAAACATCTGGATCTCATGTTCTTGTAGCCCCATTGAAGAAGGTGGATTTGCAACGGCTACATTTGGAGCTGTAGCTTGAGGTGCATTACGTGATCGAATGCACCACCATAGTAATACTGCTAGCGCACTAAGTAAACCTACTATGAATATAGTAACTCCAATAATGAGTAATAATGAAAAATTTATAGTTCTAGTGTCCGACGGTAAACGGTCAATATGGGCACCATCCGATGATAAATGACGAGAAGTAACTACAAAATAAAATTAATGTATGAGGATATATAAAAATTTATAACATTTCAAAAATTAATAACATAGAACAATTAAAAATAATTACAAGATGATTAACTTGAATATTCAATTGTTAAATAACATCTCACCTGAAAAGTTCGCCATCCAAGTTACCTTTAAAAGCACCTGTAATTTTTAAAATGTTAGATAAAAAGATAACTAATAGAAATTTATTTAAAAACTAAACTAAATAAATTTCTATTTATTGGACATAAAAAACACTATAACTAATCCCATACATAAAAACGAACTTAAAACCTAATCCCTTCTTCCTTCCCTGTTCTCAGATCGCCGCGGCCGCCTCAGCTCGAGGCGCACGGCCATGCCATGAGCGAGGCGCGCGGCACGGGCGACCTTGCGATAGCGCGAGACGCGCGGCCGCGGGCGACCACGGTCTCCTCGCAGTCGGGTTAGGCCGAAGAAACTTCGCGGCCGCCCAGATCTGGCAAATATCTGGGTGAGGCGGCCTCAGCCGACCTCCGGCCAGGCGAGGGCGGCCCTCCGGCGGACGGGCGTTCCGGCAGCGGAAAATTTCGCAGCCGCCCAGATCTGGCAAATATCTTACCTGAGACTAGATCGGAGGACTGGAATGAGCTCCGCTGTCGAAGGCTGAGGACTGAGCTCCGCAAGACTGGAATCTGAGAGAAGCTCTGCTGTAGAAGACAGGAAGCTGAGAGGTATGAACTTCGCACGAATTTGGTTTTAGGAATTAAACTATGGGAATGGGATATCCACAATGGGAGAAGATGGAATGGGAAAACTCCAAAAATAAATAACCCAAAGTTTGAAGAAACACCTCCATATGGTAAGCCTAAAAGAGGAACCCTCAGAGATAGAGAACCCCCGAGTACTTTGAACTTGATAGGTTCAATTTTGAGCTCATTGCCACCAATGGTATTAAGATATGGATTATGCAGGATGACATTCTGTTTGACAATATTTTAGTAGCCAACTATCTAGCTGAGAAGGTTGCTGTGATGGAAAACATAAGATTTGAAGAAACAACTGCTGGGTTAATTTGGCTTCTAAGACGAACTTTCAAGATTTCCAAGTGATGTTGTCACTCTATGTTTTAAATTTAGTTGAGGAACATGACATTCTTAATCTCTTTCATTTTTTTTTGTTGCAAAAGAAAATATTTGATTTCCTCAGCAAAATAGCTGACATTCTTTTCTTAGAGCTTTACAGGATTAAAATCCCTTGATTCATCCACTTACTCCAGCTTCCCCAAATAGTCCTATTTTTCTTCATTGCTCCAAGTTTCTTTCTTTAGATTTCCTATTTTAATCCCTAGTATTGATTTCTTTTTACGAATTTATTGTTAAGGTAGAGAAACAAACTACACTTACCAATATTAACGGAGCTAGCCTCAGTTAAGCTTTGGATTTATCTTGACTTAATGTAAATTCAGTTGTGAGCTAAATAACTTATTAACTCTTTGATAGAAGTGGTGAATGAGAATTGAGAGGTTTCCACATACCCAATGGGCTATGTAATGGCTCATTCCTATGTTTGAGGGTTGAATCCGTGGAGCTCAGCACCAATTCCCCAAACTAAACATCAACTTTCCATTCTTTTTTCATTCCCCATTCTCATTCCCTCCAACCAAACACCCCTAATATGCTTACTTAAATAATTTTTTATATTTATTTCTTTATTAATAAGATATTCTTTTTAGTATGATTATCTCTTTATTAAATATACTAATTAAATATTCTAACACTAATGCAGAGAAAAAAGAATGCAGAAGATGACATCATCCATTTCATGAGAATTTGATACCGAGGTAAAATGGTGCAAAGATTAAATTAGTTGTGTTATTTAAAATTTTATTTAGTTACTTATCATCATAATAGTTAAATGACTACAACCGCTCGAGTACTTAGGGGCTCTCTAAGTACTCGGCTAACTTGGTACTTGGCAATTCAAATAAATCGCTAGTCAACAATCAGATGACATCCTGATTTAGACCATCAGAAGTTTGGTAGACCAACAAGCTTAGGAGAACTAGTCTGGCCCGTAATTTAAAATTATCAGCTTAGATCATTTAACGTATTAGACTAATTTTACTTTTATAATTTCAAATTCAGATTATAATCTTTGGTAACAAGATTGTCTAACGCTGCATAGGATACATTGATTGAGTCAAAGACATGCTACGTAGAGCCGATATTTACTCCCACCTAGCATTGTTTTACTGTCATTCTTTACTTCTTTCCGCCGATGGCTCGTTTACTTCCTATCAAAAGGTATAGCTTCACTTAGTTAACTAAAAGCTTGTACATGCAGAATGTGTTCCCTTCTCAAGAACCGCATTAGAAAGCTAATTGCTTCTATATATGTTCTACTTACCACGTCCACTTTTTTATTCTAATGGTATTTTTGTTGAATTTAAGATAAATTTATATTGGAACTCTTTTGACAAAAGGACAAGATAAATTTAGTTTAACAAATGTTGAGGAATTATCTCATTAGTAGCTTCAATGCAATACTTGTTCTAGAATATAACTAATATAAGTCAAAAGTAACCCAACTCACCCGATCTCCATGGGACCAAATCTACTGGTCCATTTTTTTTATTGACCAAGGGATGAGTCGTTCATAATTATAATCGAATCGTGATCATAATCCAATTGTAATTAGTTGTGATTCCTTCTTAGGTTCACCATCCCCTCCAGATTATAGTTTGATTCGGGACAGGTGACCGAAAGCCACAGGTGGTGGACAAGTGACCATACTGCTAGGTGCCGAGGGAGAGGGGGGGGGGCCTCCGGTAACCCGTCTCGAATTAAACTGTAATGATGAATCTAGAAAAAAATCATAATGAATTATGATTGAATCATGATCATAGTTTCACCATAATTATGAGTGGTCAATATCCCCCGATCCATAAAAAATGGAGCAAGAGATCTATTTCCTGTCTCGACCGAACGAATCAAAATTACTTGAAGCGTTTGAAATTTTTGAATGTGAATTAAATGGACCTTGTGCTGAACTACAGGTCCAATTAAGTGGGATAAATGGACTATCTCTCAATGTTAATGCCCATTTCATAATTTATCCCAATTTATTTATTTTCTATTTTCTTTTTCTTAAAAAAAAAACTAATTTCCCTTCAATTTTCATTTTTTTTAATATATATATTAAGCCGAAATTTCTTTTAGGGAAAGGAAATTACGTTCGAAGTTGATTTTCATTTGCATTTACGTGCTTCTTTTAATTTTATAGTTATTTTCCTAATCACGTCTAAAAAAAATATATAGATAAGCTAGCTGAACGACATTCTATTCTCTTGTACTCTTTTGTGTTTTTCATAATCTATGATTTCTTCATTGCTTTGTGTGAGGGATTTAACCTCTAACGGAAGATAAGATGAATGACTCATGTAGATGAGTGAATTTGATTTTTCTAATTGAATATAAGAAATATGCAGATTAAATATTTTGGAAAGATTAATCAGTTGAATATCCGGTGTCAATTAAAAAAATTATGGGAAGATGTTTTCTCCCCTTCCCCCTCAATTACTCACTTTTGTTTGTTCATGTCCTATGCTTCTTTGTTAATTTGTGGGGTTATAGTATCGTAGTAGGACATTCAGATTATTACTCAGACACTCGTGATTCGATTCCTAGCTATGACGTATCGTGGTAGGACATCCAGGTTATCATCCAGACACTCGCGGTTCGATCCTCAACTATGGTATATTTGTAGAAATTTTTCCTCCAAATTGAGAGTATAATTAAAGGATGTTGGGCTTCTGGATTGCCCGACATGCGCGCTTCCCAATTTACCCTGATGGATGGCGGGAAAATTCTGTTGGGTCTGGTCAGTCACCCCAGAGATAGTCATTGAGGCTAACTGAGTTTACCATTTGTTAGTTTGTGGGGGATTTGGTCACTACAAAAAATGCAGTGTTATGAGACAAATTTATATATAAAAAAAAACGTTGCAAAAAATTGTGTGATGAATTTTATGATGAAAAAATTTTGGTCTCAAAATTCTTGTTGGGAACTTGGTGACGAATTTTGAGAAGAAATTAGCTACAAATAAAAGTTCTGTTGCCAAACTCGTCGCTAGTTTTGCAATAAAATCAATATTCATCGCCAAATTGCTGCAAATTTTGAGACAAAATATGTGACGAAATTGGCAACGAATTTGAAATTCGTTGCCAATTCTCCAATAAAAATAATATTCATCCCAAAATTCTCATAGCTAACTTTGTAATAAAAATAACTTTTACTATGAATATTATTTTTGTTACAGAATTTGCAATAAATTTGGCAGCGAATTTAATAATTTAAAAAATTTATTATTTGTAATAAATTATTTTTCATTCCAAATTTAATCTGGGATGAATCTACATATTTGTCCCAAAATTTGTCCTAGGTTCTGAGACTAATTCGTCCTAGATTCTAGGATAAGTCATAGATTTTTCCCCTTCTAGATTTTAGGACGAATCCATATATTTGTCCCAAAATTGGGACAAATTTTGAAACCAAAATTAATTTGTCGTAAAATTATCGATGCACAGTAATTTGTGAAATATTGACGATAAATTATTTGCGTCACCAAATTCATCCCTAAAGGTTAAATATGAAAAAATTGGTCAAAATCAATTTATTTCTGCAATTTAATCAATCCAATACATATGTACATGTGGTGTACAACAAAAACATCATAAGCATTCAACATATCCTAATTAACATTATCGCATTCTATTTAACACACATATATACATCTATTAATATTTGAAATCAATTATACAAGAATACAAATCCAAAGTTCTCAAAAAAATATAGGAGAAGAAAAAATTTCTTCTTCAAGACTCCAAGAATATATAAATCTAACACTACAAGAAGTTATACAAGTCCAACACTCTTCAAAATAAAATATACATATATCCACTCATCTTCATTTTCAACGCAAAAACTTTCATCTCCATCAAATCTTTTTTTCCTGTATGATCCTATCTGAAATCTTCGAGACGAAGAACTGGTTCTGGTGAACGAGGGAATTGCAGAAGGTGCTCCTCCGGGAATATGGAAACGCTCGAACAGGTCCTGCGCACCACCAGATGACGCAACTTCAGTGACCTAAGACCGGGGTAGGAATACCTGGCTAGGTCCTCCGACGCTCAAGTTAGGTTTCAGTGGAAAAAAAGGAAGAAGAAGAATAGTTATGAAAATTAGGTGGAGTTGTGTTTCTGATGAACCACTTACCTTGTCGGTGGAGATGATCTCTTTTTTATGGTTGTTGTTGAACTCTTATAGTCCTATAATAAAACTGTTTTCATTTATCTATAATTTGATAGCACTAATGTAGTATATGAAGAAATGACATATTTTTCTGGTATGAACTTCACTTGAATTTAGGTCTTGATAAAATTACAAGGTTATATAATGTACCGGGTAGAATTGGAAACACAGTGTGATTTAAAATAAAAAAAAAAGATAAAGAGTGTGATTTTTTTATAATCCAATAAAAAGCATCATATCAATTTGATTTATTTTTTAAATTAATAAAAAACATCATATAAAACTTAGATTCAATATAATCCATACTCAAAATGTACAACTAATACTCAATTTGAAATAAAAAAAATATCATATTAATGAAGAGTGTGATTTTTCAATGGAGGACAATCAAGTGCTGGGTCTCTATTATTTAGTGACAAAAATTTTTTTTTAATAAAAGTATAATTTACAATTTAAAAATATTAATAACAATTCTAAAAAATTATTAATAAGAATCTTAATGGTTTTATGTGAATGTTTAACTTTCTTATTCCCACTAATCACTAATCGAAATAAACACAATAAATAAAATGTTAGGTAATATGATTTGATATGAAAGTTTAAATTTTTAATATGTTGTAAATCTCGACTCATTCTTTAGTTTATAAAGACGCAAAAAAAATATAGTCAGTAATATAAGAATCATTGAATAAAATAATAAATAAAAAGAATATTATTTGCATATTTTAAATGTGTAAAATTTATTTACGTTTAAATAAAAAGTAAATGGAAGGGAATTTTTTATTTAAACACTAATATAGATACGATTACATTAATTTTGTATATTTTCTAAGATTACATTAATAGAGATATAATTGCCTGCCTTTTATATAAAATTCAAAATTTATTATTTTAACATTAATAGAGATAAGTTTTCATTAATTTTATATAAATTTTAAGATTATATTAAAAGAGAGAGATATAATTGCTTACATTTTGTACCAATTTAAAATTTATTATTTTGACATTAATAGAGATAAGCTTATATTAATTTTAACATTAATTTAGAATAAATTTTATGATTCATTATTTTAACATTAATAGAGATAAACTTATATTAATTTAGAATAAATTTTAACATTGCATTAACAGAGAGAGATAAGGTTGATTTGGTATAAAATTTATTATTTTAACATTAATAGAGGTAAGCTTACATTAATTTTAACATTGCATTTATAAAAATAAGGTTACATTTTGTATAAATTTCAAGATTACATTAATAATAAATTACACATTTAAAGCATACAAATAATTTCACCTTCTTTCTTTTATTTTATTTCATGATTCTTATATTTTACCAACTATAGACTTTATTCTGTATTTATAAGCTAGAGAATGGGCCAAGCTAGGTTTACAAGATATTGCAATACTGAGCTTTCCTATCATTTCACATCATGTTACTTAGTATTTTATTTCTTATGCTTATTTCAATTGGTGGTACACAGCCAAGATCATAGAACAAGAAAGCTAAGCATTGGCGTAAAACCATTCAGGTCATTATTAATATTTCTTTTGAGAAATTATAAATAATACTTTATCAAAAATAATTTTTTTGTTAGATAATAACAGGAGATCTATTTGATTGTGTTGATATGTACAAACAACCAGTATTTGACCACCCGTTGTTGAAAAATCACACTCTCCGGGTAGCATTAAAAAAAAGTCAATTTGATTTTATATTTTTTATTGCATGGTATAGTTTCTTTGGCTCTTTAACTGACATAATAATTTTTACAATTAAAATCAAGTAGCCTTCCAAAAGGAATGAAGCTTGCAAAAGTTAAATCAACTTCTTTTTACTGATTCAATGATACTTACCCTTCTGGTACTATTCTCATCCATCGTACTCATAAACAAGATTTAAACGAGTCTCTGCATTTGAGAAACCAATTTAGAGCACAAGCCATAGCATAGACCCAATTGCAAAAGGAAGTCATGTGAGTTATTATTTTTATCACTTTTATTATTATCATTATTGAAATTTTAATTCATTATTTATAGAGTTTAAAAAAAACTAATATTTGCATTATATATAGTACGCAATAATTCAAACCCAACATGGTCCATTTTATGGAGCGTATGTAAAAATGACGACTTATAAGCTTCCAGATTTACAAGCTGGTCAAACATCATCCAGCACTATATATCTTTTCGGCGATACAAATGTTCCAAATAATGATGAACTCAATGTAATCCAAGCTGATTGGCATGTAAGTTAATATAAATCATTTACTAATATTATTTTATATCGTCACTAATATCCAATTTTGCAGGTATCAACAGTATTGTATGATACCAGTTATCCTCGATTTTTTACTTATTGGACCGTAAGTAATTTTTTTTAACTTTATATATAAATTCTTAAATAAAATATTTCATTAACTATTTTCAGAGTGATGGATATGAGAAAACTGGATGTGTGAATTTGCTTTGTGCTGGTTTTATTAGCACCACTAATATTTATGGACCTGGAAATTTTATTTCTGAATTTTTCACTTATGTCAGCGAATAAAAATATCTAGCTATACTGATAGCTAGGGTAATTTCTTTCTCTTTTTTCCAAAATGTGCTATTTTTTATTAAAGTTTAATCCCTATTAATAAAATTTATATATTTTCATTTATAGGATTCTAGCACAGGGAATTGGTGGGTTACCTATGATGATCGGCTACCTCTTGGGTATTTCCCTAAGGAATTACTTCCGAAGATGGATGATTATTCAGATGTTATTCAAATGGGTGGACATGTTTACTCTCCTTTGAATGTACCAAGTCCTCCGATGGGCAGTGGTCATCCTAGTAACGAAGGACGTAATAAAGCTGCTTATTTTATTGAAGTTCAGACAGTGGATCAGTCAAATAATTTGGATTTAGATATTTATTATGTTAAGTCTAAGTCTGATATTAGTCAGTATTATAATATAGCGGATGATCATTATGCAAATGATAAAGATAAATATGTTTTTGCTTACGGTGGAACTGGAGGTTTTACAGAGTGATATTAATCTGGTGTGTAATAAATTGTCTTAAGTTCATTAATAAATTTATATTAGCTTTCTTTTACTAGTGTTTCTTTTACGGAAATTACATTTTTTTCCCCCATATTTGCAGGTAAACGTCACATATTGCAGGAGATTTTTTTTCCATCTTGAAACACTATTTATCTTTATGGTAGTGTTAATAGCAAATATAAATATCTTTTTCTATATCAAATGTAAATTTATTTTTTAAATTTTGTTATTAAAAATTTAAAACTATAACAACCGAATTGTATTTTTTAAAAATATATAAATAAATAAATAAAAAAGTTAATAAGTTTAGTAAAAAAAATAATATCTTAATATTTTTTTAAATTCTATTTTATTATTTAATAAAAAATATTTAATCAATTTAACTATTTTCTAAAATTCAAAACAAAAGACCGAACCGATTTAATTAAGTTTTACAAAATAAACAAACTTTGTTTTTGCAGCTTCAAACTAACTAATAATTCAAATAGATGTAAGCGTCTTCTACTTTAATTTATAGCTTCATCGAAGCTATTCCAACGTTACAGCAGAGAACGTGGTGTCGTCTAAATATTCTTTTATTTGATATTTAAATGTTGAATAACTGTTTTCTTTCGGTAATATAGTTATCAGATTTTCGAATAGCTTAATTTTGATGATGATTGATTTGGTTCCATAAAAAATTTTTATTGATCATTAAAATAAATCAAGAATCACTTACAGAGGTCCATTCAACTTATTAACGTTCTTTGAATTATCATCCCATTGAACCGCAACTGAGTACTTGTTAATTTGATATGAAAACCATTGTGACTATTAACAATTAATATGTAAAAAATTATCTACAGTTCTATGCAAATGGCTCTCTAGATCAGTTTATTTCAAACCACAACTGAACTCGACTGTCAAACTTATGCAATACTGAGGGAATCTGACGAAGATACGACACGTAACCTTAATAGAAGTCCAGTGGACTCAGAGTAAGACGACATCCATGAACATTATTCTTCAAGGTCTACGCAGCACATTAATTCTATGAGATCAAATTAAAGATTAGAAGTGCAGTTGAAAAAAAAAAAAACAACACAAGAGAGTACAAAATTATCTGAAAAATATGAAATACTAAGCATCTCATATGAAATACGACAGAGATAGATGTCTTTAATTCGTTGCTAAACAGAGTTACTTGCTAAGATAATATTTAAAGCTAAAACATAAAAAATATTACAATAGTTCAAGTTTTCATAAATGATTGATTCAATGAAGACTAAACAAGGCAATTTTAGTCAGAAAATATTAGCAGATTGTTAAGGCAATATTGAAATTACTGTAATATGCGTAATTAATAAAAAATGGTCTCTGGTCTCTTGCCAATCTTTGTGCCATTAAACATTATAAACAAAGAGAATACAAAAGCAGGTAAAAACCAGCGTATGGACGAAATCGAGCTCTTTCTTCTTCGTACCCACTTAGCATTCTTCATTCTCTATAGATCCAATTGCTTCTAGTTTTTTTATTAGACATGAAAAGATTTAATTTTTTTTCCCAGGGAGAGTGTTAGGGTCGATTGTAGCTAGAAGGATATGAATAGTTCGTTGTACTTCGATTGCTTGCTTTGATGATGTTGTTACAGCGAAAAACACTCAAGCAACCTAACGCTAGGATTTACTTGATATCCACCTCAAGAAAAGGTGACTAATCCAAGGATCCGACCCTCACTCTCTCATCCACTATGAAGTACTCCTTCTCGGACACAGCCGGAGATGAAGAAGCCTCGTACAATCTCTCAATACAACAAGAAGAGAAGAAGAAGCAAATACAAAGAAACTCTTACAAGATTTCCACAAATGAATCCCTAACTAGTTTCCTCTTCTTGTTTGGAATGCCTCTTGACCTTGGAAGTGTAGCAACACTTTGCTCCAAGAAGCTTCAAGAATTGGCGAAGATCACCTGAGAGAATCGTGAGAGAAGGAGGAGAAGAACATTTTAGGAAGAAAGCTCGCCACGACTTTATATTGTGCACTTTTAGGGCTCCCAATCGATTGAGTTTACTCCCAATCGATTGTCACGTCACATCCAAGCAATCGCAGCAGTCCATCGCTCTCTTCTTTCGCAACGGTATATCCCAATAGATTGACTAATCGATTGGGGAGGCTTGAATTGATCGGTTGATCGATTCAGAGCGCCTCTATGCTCCCGTTGGAAAAGGCTTGAATTGTTCGACCAATCGATTCAGCCTTCCTCGTGTTTACGCAAGAAATCCAGCCCTAATCGAACGACTGATCAATTGGAGTAACCCAATCAATCAGCTGATCGATTGAGGACCCTTCTGTGCTCGCGATAAATGCTCCCAATCGATCGGTCGATCGATTAGGCAGCTGGTTATCGCAGCACTCTCCCAATTGATCGGCTGATCGATTGGGCTCGGTCCAATTTGATCACTTGATAAAATTGGTCAACCCTAACTTGTCTAACCCAAGTATAGGGTTCCCAAATCCAACATCCGGTCAACCGTGACATGTCGGAACTCCTCACGCCTAGCATCCGGTCAACCTTAACCTGCCGGAACTTATTCACCAAGTGTCTAGTCAATCTTTTGACCCACTTGGACTTTTCTCCTTGTGTCAAGTGACCGGTCAACCTTGACCCACTTGGACTTATCGTCTCATACCAAGTGTCTGATCCTTCATAACCCACTTGGACTTTTTTCCTCGTGTCAAGTGACCGGTCAACCATAACCCACTTAGACTTACCGTCTCGTGCCAAGTGCCTGACCCTCCATGATCCACTTGGACTTTACCGTCTCATGCCAAGTGTCCGACCCTCTATGACCCACTTGGACTTACCATCTCGTGCCAAGTGTCTGGTCCTCCATGATCCACTTGGACTTCCTTCCACTAGATGTCTGGTCATCCTTGATCCATTTGAATTTCCATTGTCTGACTCACTCACCAGGACTTCCTTCTATCTAGCTTCACTCACGAGGGTTTTCACCTGGTTTCACTCACCAGGGTTTTCGAACTACCTGGCTTCACTCATCGGGACTTCCAACTGCCTGGCTTCACTCACTAGGTCTTTCACCTGACTTCATTCACTAGGATTTTCACCTGTCTTCACTCACCAGGACTTCCTTCTGCCTAGCTTCACTCACTAGGGCTTTCACCTGACTTCACTCACCAGGGTTTTCCAACTGTCCGGCTTCACTCACTGAGTCTTCCAACTGTCTGGCTTCACTCACCAGGTCTTTCACCTAGCTTCACTCACTAGGATTTTCACCTAGCTTCACTTACCAGGATTTTTCAACTGCTCGACTTCACTCACCGGGACTTCTAACTGTCTGGCTTCACTCACTAGGTCTTTCCTTCTACCTAGCTTCACTCACTAGGACTTTTGTACACCAATTGTTTGGTAAATACTGACTCACCTAGACTTTTTGTTGGGCGATCGTGCGGCCGGCTAGAAGGGGGGTTGAGTGGACGACGCCTCCAATTACTTGCTTCCTACGTATTCGTTAGTGCG
>JBBMJZ010407590.1:0-12687 GCA_037833815.1 Zingiber zerumbet
ACAGGAAAAAAATGGCGGAGGCGGCTTGCAACACTTTTGTCGTTTGGCCAAGGGGCAAACAGGATGTGGTACGGGGAGAGGAGAAGGAACAACGTTTAGGGCAGGAAAAAAAAATTAATTAAAACAGCAACAGGGCCCACAGTGTTTTTTTTTAATTCATATTCGTATATTAGTGTTGATATGTTGCGCCGCAGCATATCAGATTTTTTATTATTATTTTTTTTTAATTTGAATTAAAAAAATTAATATTTCTTTAGATAAATCCATAATACATAAATATATCCCCTAAACATATTACAATACTCCATCAATACTTAAATTTATTTCATTTTCAATTTTTTTTTTACTAAATACTATAATCCAACTAGAAAGTTTAAACCCTAAAGGTAAAATCTTTATAAAAAAATAGCTTAAAAATTATAACCCAATTGGGAAATATGAATACTAAAATAAAATTTTAAAAGAATATTTTAATTAATTTTTTTAATTCAAAATTTTTAAAAATAATAATAATAATAGACAAAATCTATTATTTTTTATATTTTGAATTTTTAAAAATCAATATTTTCTTTTATATATCCCTAATCCATGAATACATCACCTAAACATATTACAATACTCCGTAAATACTTAAATTTATTTCATTTTTAATTTTTTTTTAACTAAACACAATAACCCAATCTAGAAGCCTGAACCCTAGAGATAAAATCTTTTAAAAAAATAGCTTAAAAATTATAACTCAATTGAACCCTAGAAATAAAATCTAAAAAAATATTTTAATTAATTTTTTAAATTCAAAATTAAAAAAAATAAAAAAAACAATATCTATTATTTTTTTTAGATTTTGAATTTAAAAAAAAAATCAACATTTCCTTATATAAATCTCTAATGGATTAATATATCCACTAAACACATTACAATACTCCGTATATACTTAAATTTATTTCATTTTTAATTTTTCTTTTAACTAAACACTATAACCCAATTAGAAAGTCTAAACCCTATAGATAAAATCTTTAAAAAAAAATAGCTTAACATATTATAACCCAATTGGGAAGCTTGAGCCCTAGAAATAAAATTTTAAAAAAATATTTTAATTGTTTTTTAATTCAAAATTAAAAAAAAACACAAAAAAGCTGATATGCTGCGTGCGTACCGTAGTGTCACGTAGCATATCATATTCGTGTGTGTGTGTGTATATATATATATATATATATATATAGTGATTGTATCTTTATCTTCATTTCTTATAATCTCAGTTGGGAAAGCTAGTTGGAGTACTGCACATGCTACAGCTTATTGTATGATTCCACCCAATGCAATTCGACGAGAACTTAATCAGAATTTTGTGATGAGAGAAAGATATTATATTGTTCCTAAGCTATTTGGTTTTGAAGATTGATGTATTATGTGTTAACGTCAAGCAAATCTCTTTATCATAAAGAGCATTTAATTCAGTTAGTTAATAGGTGGCAGGTAGAACCTTTATCGATGTGTATAGAATAGCTTCACTAAAATTGGAAAGTTGAATTTGTGTTGATCTGTTATCGTTCTGTTCTGGTGGTTTGGGTACATAGTTATGTATTGCCTGTCCATCCCTGTGCCTGTGCTTGCGTGTCTAGCTATCCATGCACTTGAACATGAGAAGCTTTACTATCTTTCCTTCTACAAGTTTCATGACAGAAGAATGTTCTCTCAAACACCGAAATTCATCAAATTTGCTTCTGTATTTCATTTTTAAACTGTTGTCCACCAATTTCTCATCATAAATCATTGTAAACCACTATTTAGTGGCACATGATGTAATTTGTATCCATGCTTTGTTGTGGTTTATTCATGATGCTCTCCTTTTGTTTGCTTGATTGAAATTGAAGCTTTTTGTGTTTGCATTCAAGGATATAAAGCCTAATTCAATGCATAAAGCAATCAGGCATAAAATTCTGACTTATTTGTTCACTTAAAATTCCACACTTCACCTTATTTTTTATAAATGGGGAAGAGATTGTCTGCATTCTAAATTTCCACTATTGAAACTTTACTTGTTTACTCATCCTTTTTTGTTTCATGCATTTCTGAATTGGATTGGTTCAGATAGAATTGTATTCATCACAGAGTGTCCTAGTATGCATTATTTTTAGTTGAACTACACTAACTAGGTTTCTCCACTCTCCACCTACTCTTTCATAGACTAAACTGATCACTATTGCCAACAACACTGCTGCTACATGTGTGAGCACGCACACACTCAGTCTAAATCAGTGCAAATGAACTGTGTAAGTTTTTTTTTTAAATGCATATGCAAGCCAGTGTCGACTATTTGCAGTCCCCTTCATTGTGTTCACATTTTAAAACCATGGTTAGGCTGATCCAAAGGGTCTTGCATCGTAAGATTAACTTGTATGCATGCACTCTATTTCACCCAGCCTAGAAGAGCTATATTTTGTGGTAGAATCAAGGTATTATAGTACTGTTGTGCATCCTTATCACACATCAATTTGGAAATCTGCCATAAATATGTTCAATTTTTTTCCCCTAATCGTTTGAGCATTTGTCATTTATGTGCTTAAAAGAGTCTTGGATTGTGTAAAGTAAAAGCAATAGATATGCATTTACTCCATTACTTCTAGCTATTTGTATATTCGCTGTATATTCGGAGAATCAAGGTTCTGACATGATTTTCTTAATGATTTGTTCAGGAACCTTTCATACAGAGGACGCTTTATTATTTTCATTTTTTAATCAGCTTTGTTATTCTCTTCCCACACTATGCACTTTAGATTACGGCTGGCTGTTTCTCTTCTAATAAATTAAATAATATTTATTGTCTTTTTGAGCTTTGGATAAAGTGTAATATTTTTGAAATAATTATGGAATAATATTAACAAAGATCATAATTAATAGACTGAAATCTGTTTAAAGAGTTTTACATTTAATGACTTGAGTCTGAATCTTATAGATATGACCCTTTTGCTATTCCTAAGCTTTACGAGTCAGAAATTTTGTGACGAGTGGCATTTGGAAGTATTTTATTTACATCTATAGATACCCAATATCTTTTGGTTAATATCAACACTTGCTTTGCATTTGCATCATGGTGCACTAAAATGTATTGAGCAATTGTCTATGCCTTTCTTTAGTTCTTTGTTTTGTTTAACCCAAGCATCGGCCATGTTAATATTTAAAGTTTATTGTAGCTGTGCAAATAGCCGACCCCAGGATAAGGTTTGGATGTTGATGTTGATGTTGATGCCGTTGTTGTAGCTAGGCTGATCCGAAGGGTCTTGCATCGTAAGATTAACTTGTGTGCATGCACTCTATTTCACCCAGCCTAGAGCTATATTTTGAGGCAGAATCAATGTATTATAGTATTGTTGTGCTTCCTTATCACACATCAATTTGGAAATCTGCCATGAATATGTTCTAATATATATTTTTTCCCTAATAGTTTGAGCACTTGTCATTTATGTGCTGGTTCAAAGAGTCTTAGATTGTGTAAAGTAAAAGCAATAGATATGCATTTACTCCATTACACCTTCTTCTAGCTATTTGTATACTCGGAGAATCATGGTATTGACATGATTTTCTTAATGATTTGTTCGGGAACCTTTCATACAGAGGATGTTTTATTGTTATCTTCTTTTTAACCAGCTTTTGTTATTCTCTTCCCACACTATGCACTTTAGATTGTGAGTGGCTATTTCTCTTGTATCAAATTAAATAACATTTATTGTTCTTTTGAGCTTCGGGTGAACTGTAATATTTTTGTAATCATTATAGAATAATATTAACAAAGATCGTAATTCATAGACTGAAATCTGTTTGAAGAGTTTTACATTTTATGACTCAAGTCTGAATCTTATAGATATGACCCCTTGGCAAGACATTTGAAGTATTTTATTTACATCTATAGATACCCAATATCCATCTGTTAATATCAACACTTGCTTTGCTCATCATGGGGCACTAAAATGTGTTGAGCAATTATCCATGCCTTTCTTTAGTTCTTTGTTTTGTTTAACCCAAGCATCGACCATGTCGATATTTAAAGTTAATTGTAGTTGTGTAAACAGCTGACCTCATCTAGTGGGATAACGCTTGGCTGTTGATGTTGTTGTTGTAGCTAGGTAAATGATGATTTGGTATGGATCTTCTATTCTCAATTTTGTTCTACAATTTTGTACTTTGTTTACCTTCTCTTTAGTTATGCTATGGACTGTGGCAGGATATTTTGCTTTCTTGCTATTTTTTTTTACAACTCCAGATAGAAATTAGTAGCTTAACGATCAGATCTGTTCAATGTTGTATAGGAGATGACTCTGGAAGAATATGAGAAAGTAAAAGAGGAGAAAAGAAAAGCCTTGCTTGCGATGAAAGCCGAAGAGAGGAAGGTTGTAATCGACAAGGAATTGCAGTCAATGCAGCTACTAACAACAAAAAAGGAAAATGATCCCTTTTTTGTCAAATTGGTATGCTTGCAACTAAGGCCTTTTTCTCTACAATTTTGCAGTATCTTATGTTAAATTGGTATGGTTCATCTCTCAGGGTTCCGACAAGGATGGGAAAAAGAAAGAAAACATTGATCGTGATGAACAGAGCAAGAAAGTACCATATTTTGTCATCAATAGTATAATTTATTTATGATTCCCTTTCTTTTCTTGCTATTGTTTAAATTTGCGTTTTTTTGTCTGTAGCCTCTGAACATCAATGAGTTCTTCAAGACCGGTCCAGCTGGCCGTGGGCGTGGCAGGGGAAGAGGTAACCGTGCACCATCAAGAGACAGTATTGAAGGCGGGGGCTCAAGCTTCACTGCCACTGCCGCTCCATCAATCGAAGATCCTAGCGAGTTTCCCACACTTGGGGCGAAGTAGAGTCTTATTATGCTTTACTTTCCGAGTATTTATAAATCCTTGAATTTGTAGAAAATTTTAGTTCTTAAGCCATGCCATGCCTTGTCAGATATCGACATTGTGTCTGTTCTTCATTTCGCTTGAAATATGCACACTGGATAAACATTATTCTCCATATGCCTGGGCTACTTGCATCTAAACACTGAATCAGTTCAGTTTTGTCCATTAAAGAGATTTAATTTTTGTTGGAAGTAAACTCTGAACTGACAAATTGGATTTTTCAGTAAGGGATTGAGTTATGTCATAAGTTTTAATGTCTTTTTGTTCAATTTTGGGTTTTGTTTTAAATTCATTTGTATATGTTTTTGTTAAATAAAAAATTTATTTGTATTTTTTTTTTTTTTGAGAAATCATGGCTTTTTCAGTGCAACGATAAAATTGATATGGAGTTATCTTGAAATCATGGTTCGAATTATGAAAATAGCTTCTCACAATATAAGATAAAGTTGTGTATAATAAATTCAAAGTAGATCGATTTTTCCCTATATTTTGCATTTTTAAGAATTTCGTGTAGAAACAAATGAGCAAAAATATATGAAACACAATTCAAAACCCCCAAAAAAGTGCTTAAAGCTGAGTATGAGCAAACTAACAACGTAAGCTATTAATATCACATTGCAATCTAGCAATGTGACAAAAAACAGATCAAGAATGTGGCAAAAATAGTGAAGGTAGGAATATAGGAGGAATACACAAAGCACCTATTGGGACACAAACTTTCCAAATATGAACTCGACGAGTAGAGTTTGTGATGCATCGTACGATGTCTGAAGTTTGTTTCACAATAGGATTGATAAGTTGTTCAGGCCAATTCTGCCGCTCTTGTTTCCGTTGGCAGACCCTGGTGTTGAAGTGTAACAAGAATCCTTCAAGTTGCCCTCCAATATCCTAAGGACCTTCACGCACAAATCCAAATCGAGTATTAGTGGAAGCAAATTGATTCTCTTCGCATAGTCTAAAGCTTAGTGGAAGCAAATTGATTCTCTTCGCATAGTCTAAAGCGAATTCTTAGAGGCATACCTGAGACATCCGAGGCCGGCAATGAGGATCACGTCTAATGCACAAAGCTGAGGCGTGCAACATCCAGTGTATTTCATCTTCTGAATACTCATTACCTAGACGAGGGTCTACAAGCTCTTCGATGGCAAACTCTTCAAGCAAAGGGCGTGCCTGTTCAAGCAAGATCAACCAATAAGATAATCTGTGCTTTTGCACGGATAAAATTTTTCATTTGATACTGAAAATACTAAAAAATTGGAGCAGTTATTGATGGAAGTGGAACTGTAATTCCCATAAGAAATGAAATGCCTCCATTACTAAAACTCTAATATCACAAGTGAACCAAATCGAGCTAGTGATTGACAAAGTAATGCTAAGTTTCCACTCACCCATTCTGTGAGGCACTGCTGGCCCTTTGGTCGGTTTATATCAACTGCTTTCCGTCCAGTCACAAGCTCCAGCAAGACTACTCCAAAGGAGTACACATCCGCTTTTTCTGTGATTTGCCCACTTTGAGCATATTCAGGTGCTAGATATCTGCACGAAAGGAGATGGCTAAGATTCAAAGCACAGTGGCTAAGGTAGAAGAGTTTTCCTCTGATGCAAGCTTGCTTACCCAAAGGTTCCTATCACTCGCGTTTCAACACCAAGATCACCATCAGGCTGCCATCTCGCTAAGCCAAAATCACCAACCTGAGGAACACATTAAAGGTCAGATGTATTCTCATGTCGTAAATAATTAAAATTTTCAAACTGTTAGAATATATTAGCTTTGGATTCTTGAGGAAATGGAGTTGACATGAAACTAGGTTGCAAAACTTTGGCAAGGATTTGATTACACTATATCACCAAGTATATAGGTACTAGTGCTGTTTTTCTTGGTTAGTTTGTATCTCAACATACTTAACAAATATTTGTTTTATCTGACAAATGTAGGGACAAAGAAGATATCATACCTAGGAATATTGGTGGATAATTTATTTTGCTGTGTAAAAGTTGGGCAGTACATGTTATGTGACACAATCATGCTCCTATCGGGAAAAAACAAACAGCAGCAACCTCGAAAACTTATGGGGATTAAGAACAGGAAAAGCAACAATCAAAAGCTTTCATCAATATGCTAAAGTGAATTACGCCTATAGAATTCAAGTCATATCGAAAGCAGAAGAGAAAGATTTCTCAAACAGAAATGTTGAAATCAATTTTGACATGTCTGACATTAATAGAACATTATGGGGAAACCAATAAAATCCTTATCGCCTCAAACTTCAAAGCAGGGAATTGAAAACTATACCAATGGTTCAAAATCATGGGTTATAAGTATGTTATTTGGCCTCATATCTCGGTGGACTATGCAACCAACTCTGCACTCTTCATGAAGATATCTCAAGCCCCGAGCAGCTCCTACAGCAATTTTTTGCCTAGAAGACCATTCTAACGATTCTCGATTACGACCTACAAGAATAAATGAATATAATCTTCTAGGTCAGAACACATCCACTCCGTATAGCAATGAATACAAAAAAATTTAGACAGCTATTAGTATCAAGTACAATCATTAAAAGTGACCACTTGTAAATAAGTTATGAGAATGGTCCAGCAAACAGTTTGATCCTGGATAAGAATAGTCATCTCGTTATTTTGAAGTATGATTGCTTTAAATGACTGGTAATACATTACATTAATGCCTGTTGTAGATAAATAAAGCAGTACTGCAGGCTACTCAAGGCATCAAAGATTATCCAATAGTTATTCCAGAATACAAAATAACAAGATTTTAGGGAATATTCATTGAGAAACTTTTAGCACATGTATTAAACCTAATAGAACACGACTATGTGCTGATAAGTCATAACCAATTTCTCCTTAAGTGCAGTTTTTGCTAAGAAGAGCTTGATTGTCATATGATTTGCATAAAAGCAAATATATAATGGACATTGTATTCTTAATAGTAGTAGTAACTAACGTGGTATAAATGATTTTAGTACTGACCATAGAGATGAGTATCCAAAGATCCATTACAAATATATTCATAAACCAGCAACCTTCTCCTGTCTTCCACACAAAATCCAATCAGCATCACCACATTGCGATGTTGGGCACAGCTTAGAACTTCCACCTCTGAGCAAAATTCTTGATCACCTTGGGAACTAGCAAGTTTATGTTGCTTGACTGCAATTGCTTGACCATCTGGAAGGACACCTCTATGTACAGATCCAAACCCGCCCTCAGCCAAAAAATTTGCTTGTGAAAACCCACCAGTAGCAAGTTCTAGTTCTGAGTAGCTAAACCATCTAGGAGGCTTTCCAAAGATAGGTGCCTTGTGCTGGCATATTGAGCATAGAGGAGGTGGCCCTGGAGGTGCATTTCTTGAGAGGGAAATAGCTTCTCTAACATTCCCACTGAAGTTCAAATCTAATTTATAACTCAGAGAACCAATTTCAGATTCTCTGTCCAGCTTAGAAAGTTTATCCAACAACGCTTTTGCTGTAGATATACAAGCATTGCTATCAAATGATGGAGATCGTTCATGAATTTCCCTTGATGATGGGCGGCCACCTCCAAAAATCTCAGCTATCCATGGTTGAAATTTTGTTTTACTAGGGCTAAGACTCTCACTATCAGAATCTGAGGTAGATATATCTATGTCCCTTATATCTTTTGTAGTTACATGCTCTTCTTTCCGAGAAGAACTGATCGTTTCAGCGGCAAAAAAAGGAGAGGTTCCAGGATCTGAGCTTGTCATTGAAGATGTCCCAGCTTCAGTAGTAGTAAATGATGTCTCTACTTCAGGGCTACTAGTGGGTGTCACAGCCGGTCCTCTAATAGATTTTCTAGAATCTTTGGTGCGGGCAGAAGCATTAGACGTGTCTAATTCAGAAGGCACTTGACAAAGCAATTGGGGATCTGCATTATTGGATCCTACTAGATTCAAGCGAAGAACTTTAGGTTGGGAACGTTTCATAACTACTATGTTACACTGTAGCTCATCAATGCAACGCTTCTCTTCATTCTTCAGCTGTCTGTAGAAAGAAATAGCATCAAGATAGCAGAATGAGAAAACAGTATAAGTAGCTCTTTTTGTTGCACATAGGTAGAAGCTGGATGTAACACCAAGCTTTATACCACTAGGTGGGAATGGAAAAACACACAAAAAATAAAATAAATACATATAAGACCCACAGCGGCAGAACAAAGAAAAAAAAACTCCAACATTACCTGTCCAACACAACCCAGTTCGCCTGGACTCTTTTGGATTCTGCTGCCACAGCACCACAGGGTGATCCAGAAACAATCCTTATTTTGACATTTATCTACAAAGAAAAGGAGTTAGGCACATTCATTGGGAAAATTTGAGGAAGACTACAGGGGAATGGCATAAGCAATAGACCTTGTTTGGATCATAAACGTCATGAAGTTGCAGCATCATTTGAGAGCAAGAATCAGTGATGTCAGACTTCTGCTCCGAAGGTGTACCTGGTTGTGATTTCCTATGGCCACTGGCACAGTCTCCAGCAAATCTTGGAAATCCCCATAGTTTTCTACCTAAAAAGTAAGAAAAATTACTAAAGCACGTCAATCATAGACCGGTGAAGCGGAAGAAATGTACTAGCATCATGGTTTAGAAATTACATTAAAACGTAATATCTATGACGATAAATAGTTTGGTTGCATATATCATTTACTAAGATGAATAAAAATATAATTAATAGCGGGAATATCAAATCCACCACATTGATTTCCAGGTAAAAAATGTAACTCAACGTTATATTTCTGAACAGCACACATCAAAAACTAGTTAGGCAAAGTGAATGGTGAAGTGCCTAACGACCATATTTGAAAAATATGAGATTCTGCTTTCACATAATCAACTAGGTAACTTATTTGAGGTGTCAAAAACGAGGCTAATTGATATAGGATTGAACTCGCTAAGAGTACAAACTAGTTTGTAAGACTTGTGTTTGAGTAACAAATTAGCAAGACAACCAATTTGAAACAATCCTAAACATTGGCCAGATAACTTAGCAAGTATCCAAATGAGCTGCACAACAAACTCTAGCAAGCCACAGCAGCAGTGTTTGGTAAAAATAGGCAAAAAAGTTCTTTGGGGTTTCTCAAGTTAAGACAGGTAAATAAGAGAACAGAAAAATAGGGAAATGAACACAAAGGAAAGATAGAGAGTTAAAATGGTACCCGAACTGTGTGGGGGAACCACAACCAAAAGCATTATGCAATCACCAGGCTGAACAATATGTGTTAAAGCCCATACAAGGGCTGTTTTGGGGATCTCTTTTGAAGCCTTCACTGCAACAACAACCTTCTCAGTGGCACCAAGACCCTTAATAGTCTTCCCCCGCTTGTGTTGCTGGCTGGTACTCATTTCTCCCTAACTCGAGCAGAACTTTCTTAGTTAAGCCCTTGCCTCCATGACAAATTCTCCAGGTTGTGCTTAGTAGTGTCACAGCAAGGCAAGAAAAAGCAAGCAGAGAAACAAAGATAGGTCTTTTCCTTCACTATTCAACTGAGGTTGAAGGAAGTTAATGCAGACGGCAAGCATCTGAACTACACCACGGAGTCTTGTTTTCTGCGTTTAAAGTCATCGTGAAAAAGACGCTTTTGACCCAACAGATGAAATGCTTTCGCTTTGACCGACCAGAGAAATACAACTTTTCTTGCTCTTTACTGTCGCCGTCTCTTTATACCCCGGAATACCCTGTTGCACCTCGATCTCACCTGCGCCAAATCCAATTTTTTTGGTCTAACTCAGATAGAGCTAGAGGAACTGAATGATACCTGATGAGATGGTGCGGTGATTTCTTACAAAACAAAAGGTCGTTTTCCAAAGAAAACGGGAGGAGAAAAGGCGAGGAAATAATAGAAGGCATCCATGCACTGTTCTCGTGATTGTACTCACTGATTTTCGCAAGGAAGAGGACGGGGAAAAAATAATGCTGTACTGCAACGCTCGTTACTCCCAAATCAGATTGCTAAAAAACCCTAAAAACTTTTAAAAGAGCTTCTCGGCATCAACAAGGTGTCTCGTTACGGGAATCGACAAAGACGTCGAGAAAAGGCCTTGAAGATTCTTTTGAAATCAGAAAAAAAAAAAAAAACCTCTACCAACCCACGAAGATCACCTGCGGGCGGTCAATTTCCCAGCAAACCAACGACGACGTAGTAATCGCCGAAGAAGCGTCCCAGTGATCGGCCTTCCGACACCTTGAAATCATAAAAGCTCGACGACGGCGTTGAAATCCTTCCAAATCCAAACTTTTCGGCTCGGCAGGACGCTGCTCCTTTCCAAATCTACGCCGTCGTAAGCCTCCCCAAATCAACCCAGCAGAGCGGACAAATCTGGACGAAGACCGAAACAGTCGGAACCTTCCAAATCGAGATTTTGCTCGCCAGGTAACTCCAAAACCAGAAAAATCCAAAATGAGCGAACCCTAATCCCAATTAATCCCTTTCGACTTCTGGCGCAATCAAAACAAGAAACAAAAACAAAAGCCTCTCAAATCTCTTCACCATTGAAGAGATCGCCCCATTAAACGCCTCTCGTACGAGCTCTTTAGTGCGTGTCGCCACCAGAAACCTCGCTTACCAAAATGCCCTTCCATCTCTACAATTTCACCAGACTACCGACGAAGCTACGCATAATGGAAAAAAGAATTATAAATTGCCTTCTAAAACTTTAATATTAACAAAATATAGAGTCCTTGCCGATTTACTTTCGTCTGGAATTAATCTCGTACATAGAACGGACTAATTAAAAAGCTTGGGGGTGTATGAGCAAATATGCCCAGCATGACGGGCTTTTCTACAAGTAGGGTCCATGTCCCCCAAAAACCACATGGCGGGGCCCACTGAAGTGGACAAATCTACTTGCCGTTAACGCCAACATATAAAGCAGGTAACGGTGGGTAGGTAGCTCAGTAACTTCCCTTTACCGGCCACCATAATCGCGAAGTTTGTTTTTTATTTGAATTATAAAAAGATTTTAAAATTAAATTAAATTAATTAAAAAAACGGCGCAATTAATTTCAGATTCCTCGGATTATTTTTTTTATAACAATTTCTTACCCCTCCAATTAATCCTGAAAAAACGAATGATTCAGTCTCATTTAAGTTTCTCATCAGTGATAAATCATGAAAGTGTTACAGTAAAAAAATGACTGAACCAATTTCACAAAAAAAAATTATTTATTTTTAAGATAAATTATGAAAGTGCTACAGTAAATTGTCAACCGTGGATCCTCATGATCTTCATTATGTTCATAAGACCATATGATCTCGAATCGGTACTTCATTTGTGAAGATAAACCGCTGAACTTTTTTTACCCATGAACCCAATTAAAGTTTTTTCATTAAATTTAACGTGAACATGTCCGAGTAGAAAATCTAACGGTGACACTCACTTAAACTCCGTCGTAAAAGTTTATATATATTTTAAATATATTATGCACCAGCTTAAGTTATTCCTCTCACCAACTGATATAGTGTTGCATTAAAAAAAATAACACCACTAAAATTCTGAATCTGAATGAACAACATAGTTATAGTGAAAATTCGAAAAAAAAACTCTATTACGGGTTAATCCTATCTTCGTAATAATCCTATCTGAAAGTAGGAATGATGAGACACTCCTCAAATGGCTCTGATGTTAATATTGGAAATCAAGTAATCTGTAGTTACCGGAGATTTACGGAACTTAGCTGAATTTAAAATTACAAGTAAAATTTTAAATTCAACTTACAATAAATAAGACCTGAGCAGATGATCT
>JBBMJZ010407611.1:0-12685 GCA_037833815.1 Zingiber zerumbet
TGCTGGACCGGATGGGTCTCCCCGATCGTAGGCCATCCCGTTTCTCTATTTAAACCCCACCCCGCCATTTTTGAATGCGGCAACAGCTGCTTCTCGCCTTGCCTGCCGGCTCTTCGATACCAGGAGACGAGGTATGTTTAGGCTCTACACGTTGTTAGTTTACTGGAAGAAAAGTTTGAAGATTTCTGGGCTTTGCATTGATTTCGGGGGAGTTTGATGTCGATTCGATAATGTGTTTGAGTAGTTGTTGAAGTTATAAATTGACCCCGAGGGCGGACCATGAGGGATGTCTCGGATGAATGTAATTATTTTTTACTATAATTGAGCACTATAACTGAGTAGCTGTTGAACCTGAGCTTTCTTTCATTTGGTTTCCAGCTGAAGGTTCGCGACTGACGATCAGAAATGACTTCTCTGTGTTCTCCTCCTTTCGTAGTCAGGATCGGCCATCGTCCTCCTCGGTGATATCTCACCTTCTCTCGTTTTCATGAACTCTGAAATGCAGCTCGTTGAAATCCTTAAAAAAAAATATGAGCTTGAGCGTTCCCTTCATCATTCAATTAATTATGGAGAAACTGCTCGTGGTCTTGGTGATCCCGCCTTTCACTTTGACTGCCTTTGCTCTTCAACAGAACAAAGGAACATGGAAATTTTTTTAAAAAAATGCTATAATGGAATAGAAGGAAATCTATAAATAGATCCTTAATTTTGTTTTCTCCAGCGTAACTGTTAATTAAGCGACTCTAACTTGACTATGAGCAGGTATCAACGTTCATCAAAGCGATACAACTGCTTCAAAGAACATAAAGGGTCGTGCAACAACGCATTCACACTAAATCAAAGGAATTTAAAGAATGATATCTTGAAAGCAACATGCTTTGCTCTCAATGAAGATAGTGGGTTTGCAACTGTATCAATGTCTGCCGAGGTCGACTTGCTACGACGACATTGCACCACTATGGGAGAAGATGGCATACTTCCTGATAACTTTTCTGTCTATGATGATGAACCTGATTTAGATTACCCTACCGACGGCTTTTCCTCTATTCCAGAGGCAATTGAGGACATCCGGCAAGGCAAGGTAAAGCAAGGGTTGCGTCCCTACTTTTGTTCCTTCAACTTTTGTCTGATATTGCTTTATTCGCGCAGTTTGTTATTGTTGTTGACGATGAAAATAGACAAAATGAAGGAGATCTTATAATGGCTGCATCTCTGGTAACACCAGAGGCAATGGCCTTCCTAGTCAAATATGGAATTGTGTGTGTAAGCATGAAAGAAGAAGATCTTGAAAGATTAGATCTTCCTCTCATGGTCTCAAACAAAGAAAACGAGGAGAAGCTGCGCACGGCCTTCACTGTCTCTGTAGTAAGTTATATGCTTTTGAGAAATAAATGATCATCATGAAGCATTTTCATAGAAATGCTTGATCCGATTGATAAAATTTGTTGTTTTCAGGATGCCAAAGACGGTACGACCACTGGTGTTTCTGCCAAAGATAGGGCAAAGACAGTTAAAATGCTCGCATCACTCGATTCAAATCCCGATGACTTCAATCGCCCTGGCCATATCTATCCATTGAAATACAGAGAGGGTGG
Organism: Zingiber zerumbet; assembly: GCA_037833815.1. NCBI lineage: Eukaryota > Viridiplantae > Streptophyta > Magnoliopsida > Zingiberales > Zingiberaceae > Zingiber > Zingiber zerumbet. The sequence continues at coordinate 1,596 of JBBMJZ010407611.1, forward strand.
CGTTTTGAAGAGAGCTGGGCATACAGAAGCATCGATTGATCTGGCTGTGCTGGCTGGATTAGCCCCTGTTGGAGTTCTATGTGAGATTGTTAATGGAGATGATGGCTCGATGGCTCGGCTGCCAAAGTTACATGAATTTGCCAAGAAAGAAAAATTGAAATTAATTTCAATTGCAGATTTGGTAAGGTATGCTAGTAGCTGATGAACGTACCACGAAAATAAGTAGTTTTATTATTATTATTATTTTTAAAATTTTATCTCTTTCTTCATGGGCAGATATAGAAGAAAAAGAGTTAAGTTAAGTAGAACGAGTCACGGATGCTCGATTACCCTTAAAGTGGGCTTCTGTTCAGGCCTACTGCTATCATTCTGTTGTTGATGGCACGGAACACATTGCCATGGTTAAAGTAAGCAAACTCAACAGGCAAAATAAAATCTCAGTTCAGCTTCTCTTTGACTCTTTAGATTGCCCTTTCCCCCTGTGCACAGGGAGATATTGGAGACGGCCTAGACATCCTGGTGAGGATGCATTCTGAGTGCCTTACTGGTGACCTATTTGGATCAGCTACATGCGACTGCAGCGGTCAGCTGGAGATGGCCATGAAAATGATTGAAAAAGCCGGCAGGGGTGTGCTGGTTTACCTTCGAGGGCGCCAAGGAAGGGGCAATGGACTTGGTCACAAGCTTAGAGCTTACAACTTGCAGGAATATGGCATCATTACACAGGTAGAGGATACAAACTGTCGATGCTAATATGGTGTCATCCCAGTATTTGCTTCGATCTTATTCTCTAGTTCCTTGGCAATGTTTTACACATACAACTACTGTAGTGTCTTCGTTGCCATGGTTTGTGATCCCAAAGTTAACTCATTCCTTTCTCCAGATACTGCAAGACCTTGGCGTTCGATTGATGAAGTTAATGACGAACAACCCTGGCAAATATGCTGTGCTTAAAGGCTATGGATTGAGCATCACCAGCAGGGTTCCTTTGCCAACTCAGGTAATTACAGAGAACAGAAGTTACTTGGAGGTGAAAAGCGTTTAATTGAGCATGTGTGTCGGTCGGAATTCAATGGTCATGTCATCGCAAGTGAGCAAGCAACGGAACTAACAAAAACGATGTGGCCTTGTTCATCAGAACTTCTAGCCATGCCTATCTATATAGATAGAGATTTGCCAACAGGAGTTTGTTTCCCTTCCACCTTTCTCCTATGAATTACATGCCCAAGATATTGCCTCTATAATTCGAATTGCTAGATATGGTATTTTTCAAGTCAAGCAGCACATCAATTCAAAACTTATGCTGCAATCTAAACAATGGTGGTATCAGAATTAATCTAAATTGATAAATGTCTCAGAAACTACACCTGCTTGTTGATCTTGTGTATCCAAACTTGGTTAATCATGCCATGATGTTAAGGGAGTGCAGCAGGAGGAGATGTCGATACCGGCAACCTCCATCGCATTGCAAACCCACTCTGGTACATCACCCTTGGGGAACTGCAAGTAATTTACACAGAAAAGAACTATGTAATTTACCTTAATAACAAATAAATGCATCGATGAGATTTTTTTTTTTAAAAAAAAAAAACTCAACACAATAATATTATCGAAAAAAGAGACTAGTTTTCACACTGGTTGCAGTGAGAACCAACCTGGGTCTGTAGAAAACCCCTGACAAACCTGTCGAATAGAACAAGAGACTAATAAATATATCCTGACAATTTTTGGTAGAAATGATTCATAATCATAATTAGGAAACAAAACTAGTGGCAAGATATACAACATACTCTGGAAATCGCCCTTCGACTATAGATGTGTGAAGGTTCTTACTAAGCTGCAGGAATAAGAAAAATTCCATCTCAACATAGGCATTTATAGTGCAATAACAAGTTTAAATATGTCTTTACCCTCATCATATATGACAAATTATGATAGGATAGTAGCTGGGAACCCATAGCATCTTTTGTGACAAGACCATGTAAGTAGGCGCGTGTATAGTTTTTACAGACCTGAAAGAACAGTAAATGAATATGGTAGATGATAAATGCAAAGTTTAATCAATTTTGCTACTGCACATTTTGAGAAACCTAACCATGCATGAGCATGTTGGATCAATAGGACGTTCATCATTGGCCATGGCTTGGTTTTTCAACTTCAAGATTCCCTGTTAGGTAAAGAACTTGTATTGTCAATGAATAGTCAACATTAACAAGAATTATGTATTTTAGTTAGTAGGCTAACCTCAGGAACCAGAGCTGTGCCGAATCGAGCAGTTCGTGTGGGATATACACAGTCATACATGTCTGCACCTAAAGCACTGCAAACTACAATATCCAGTGGATACCCAACACCCTGGAAAGTATTTTTCATAGCCAAGTAGTAAAATGCATCAGGCAGAAAAGATAGGGCCTTATACATACAGCAATCAGAATGATCAGACACAAACTAAGCCATGCTAATCCACACGAACAAAGTTATCTGTTTCTTTAGGATGAAGAAATAGATGTTTGAGTATGCTGATTCAGAATGATGTGCAAGTGGAGGAAGGTCCAGCCTAATATCATCGACCATCAGATACAATAAAATTAAATTGGTGTATCCATAGTTCAAAATTTCCAACTAATCTACATCCTCCACTGAAACGTCCTTAAGCATCCACTTAGTGCAAAAAGTGGGGCTCCAAGATATGATAGTGCCCATATTGTAACATCTTTAAACCTCAACATATGATACTTGAAGGTCATTGAACAAGTCATATATTGTTTCATGAATTCGAACAAAAGATTATTCAGAGCTGAAAACTGGATAGTTTGAAGGTTTGAGATAAAAACAGATCTTCTGACACTTCAATTTACGGGCAGTTAGAAGCACACTGTCACTTCAAACAGTGGTCATCAGCAAACTATATTAGCCCATTCCACCAGAACGCATGTACCAGAATTTTTCTTAGGATCTTTAACAATGGAGCCATATCAGCAGAGTTTTATAAGGTGAAATAAGAAGTGTTTTAGCTGTTAGCATTGTTTGGCGATGAAGAAAGAGTATGAGTCCACAACTGTACCATCACATATCGGGGTTTGTCTTCAGGTAGTGAAGCAGTACACTGTGCAACAACACGCCAAAAGGAGTCTTTATCTTCACCGCCTACAAGACCACCAATAGCATAGCTGTCCCAATAGGAGGTGAGATTAGCCTTCTGTTGCCAGCAAAGTTAAGAAACATAACTAGTTGAATAATTCAAGCCTCAGCAAGTTGTAAAATAAGTGAAATACTTTCAATCGTTATGTGATTAGTCAAACTGATGCAACCATACTTCTCATAATGACTAAAATGTTCATTAGTATAGTTAGTTCACTGATATTTTCCATTAATATATACTGTTTGATGTAGCTTTTATTTCAAAGAATTTCATAACAAGAAACAATCAATGGCAATAATAACAATCTGAAAGAAACTAAACATGGATGATGTTGGCCTACCCTGGTAAATCGCGGTCCACCAAACCTCTGACACATATATCTCTGGAAATAAAATCATATTAGTATATTGTTAATTGCTCGTAATATCTCAAAGACACCATATGACTCACCGTAAAACAGGATCTAATCCTCCTTGCACAATTCCAAATAAATTCTGTACATCAGGTCTCTTATGAGCTGCCCTTAAAAATACCCAACAGACCAGAAGGAAAATAACAAATTACGAACAGAATGGAAACAATATATTATTGTCAATGTACTTAGTCCAGATGCAAAGACAGATTAATGCATCGAGCAAAATACAATTACTACTACAATGTGCCATATACAAATTAACCAATTATATGTTCCTACTGTTTCTATTGCAATATACCAAAAGTAACAATAATGACATACTGATCTAATAGATAGAATAATATATATAGCACAATTCATGGCTTCTAGCTACAATGGAATATCAATGTGTATGTACATTTATTGTAATTCTAAATCCTATTAACTATTTTGTAACTAATGATGAATGACAGAACACCTGGCACAATCAAACAACAGATGAATATTAAAATGTTGCCTTGTTTCCTAACATATTAAGGAGAATCAACATAAAGAATTAGCTGGTGAGATTCAAGTTACCCAATAATGGAATAGTAGATTTTCCTATCTTCTATGCAAATGAGAAACTTGAAAAATGCTAGTAAAAACGTGGCAGCAGCATACACAGAAACACTAGCGAGTGGCGACTTTGGTCAAGAGCTACTACACATGCAAGGACAAAGGGGTCAATAATATCACAAGGTAGAGGAAGGAAGAAGTTTATGGAGAGGAAGGGAGGAGAACATGGAGACAGAAAGTAAAATAACTCTTACACTCCCAAAAATTCTATTAGCACAACCAAGCACGTCTAAATTGTACCCCCAATATAAACTTAGGTTCAATCTTAGAAAAACATATTTAAGAAGATGAAATTAAATAGGATAACATTCAGTATCTAACAATTATTTCTTTCTTGGTAAAGATGTTGGTCAACAAGAAGACACATTTGAACTTGGAATTACCAATAATCAACAGATACATTCAATTTGACAGCATGAATATCATCAAAATGAAGTAGACATAAAAAAACATTAATTAGACCAAACTCTTTCAATGAAATGTATTTTGTGCATGAAAGAACCACAAGTAATCAAGTTGTCCATACCGGATATGCATCTATCAATCCAACGAAGAGTGCGATACATAGCTTCCTCAATGCGTGGACCAGTAATGGTAGTTTTTACAACATCATCAAGTGCCATGATAATATCAGCCCCAATCTTATTCTGCAAATATATATAACATGAAAAGCATAATTTTTCATGTAAACTTGAAGACATGACAGAATGTTTGCCACATATATCAAGCAGAAAGCAATGAGAGTATGTGCCTTTGTAGACATGACAGAATGCAAGAGAGTATAAAGTGGGATGATAATTGAGCAATTATTTCTGCAATTTGTAAGTTCATCAGATTGCTGACTGATAGATAGTCATAGATTCTGATAAATTTAAAGGAAGGTTGTTTAACTTGAATTTCAAGGTGTCATACTTCGTAGTCACTAGGTTATAAACTAAACCAGTGTCTTAGGATCCTAGAGCAAATGTTGGTTGAGTGCACATAGTTAGATTACAAACTTTGAGTTCCACGTAGCATGAATATATGCACAAATATATATGAAGCATTAGTTTTAAAAAAATTGCAAATGCATAGACATAGGCCAACTAATTTTGCATACAAACTCTTTGACTGCTTGTATAAAGGTACCAAAAATATGATAGAATAACTGAATAAATCTACTGGTTGATAGAATAGTGATGACCAACAAGTATATTAATTCCATAGCAAAGATGCTCAAAAGCTTAATTAAGATCCAATGCTACTATCATACAAAAAGGTCGCAATGTCATGGTGAACTATCTCATCTGCAATCTTAAGAGACGGCGCAGACTGCTCAATGAGTGTGACAGAGTTTCTCTATAGTTTTATGATGTATCACTTGAGGCTATACATGAGGCTCATGCAATGTCTGTAAAATAATGACAAGGCTAAAATCTGGTTGAGCTCATGTCTTTCTAAGTCATCAATCCAACCTACCCAACAAGAAAGAGATACCACTTCCATATATGACCCAAGGACAATGCAAATACAACCCTTCAGTAGACATAAAACCTACAAACCATAAACAAAAATCTCAACAAATTAACCCCTTAGAGAAAAACTTAGAAAAGAAACAATCAACTATATGTAATCTAATCAATGGCAAAATACCACTGCATACAATCATAGATAAGCCTAGAAGACCAAATATCAAAATGCTAGAATCAAACTTAACACTAAAATTAATGCACCTTTAAGGATGATGTTAAAATGCAATAGCGAAGTCCACAGTTTACGTACTTGTATTTGGATAGATTCTTCAGGTGTGAGAAGCATTGGCTTTCCATCAACAGGAGACTGGCATAAAGGGGAAAACAAATTACATCAAAACAAATCATGAAAATTTTCTTTGACTTCAACAGCATAGGTGGACTTTGGTGAGCTAGCACACTACCAGAAACAAATAACAGGATTACTTTCTTAGTATAGTTAATGAGATACCTCATTAACTACAAGTACTTAATATCAACACAGCAATAAAAAGAGGCAAAGAAAACATTATTCATAAAAACTTTGTAGCTGCTGAGAAGATACACAAATCAGAGTCCATATTCCTCACAATTTTTTTACATAATTTCTAAATCCCATGTGTTACAAGAATTTCAGATCCTTGAATATCTTCAAAAGTTTTAGTATGGGTTTCTTCAGAATCCATATACAGATTAAATATGTTCTGCCTGAGTGATTTTATACAAGGGATATTTAGATATTTTGTGTTGTAACTCATAGAACCTAAAAGTGCTAAAACACACCCTTCCAACAAATATCCAGATTCTGACTCTAGAATAGTGGATTTTTGGAGTGAGGTTTGGATAGTGGAATTCTGTGGGCAAGATTTCTAAGGCAGGATATCAATTTAAAGGTATTTGGCTATATGCCTATGAGATTTCAGTACCAAATGTTCTGAATACATCAATGTGTATTGAGTAGCAACATTAGAAGTCATTCCGTATGTTTTCCATAATGATTAACAGACAATCAGCCACATCACTACAAGTATATATTTTTGCATTGACCTACAGGGTCCATACTCATTATAGTGCTTTACATGGATAAATCATGATAACAATTCTCATGCTGGATTAAATATCAATTAACAAATAAGCATTGGCATCCAAGTAAAAATACATGATTATCATGTAACTTTTAATTGTCACCTGAAATGTGACACCTTGTTCAGTAATATCTGCCAAATGCAATAGTGAAACCTGGAGAGAGAAAGTACATTAATCATACAGTTGAAATATCAAATCCAACATAATCAAACTAAAGATAAAATGAAATTCATATTCTGCCATATCATGAACTAGAAGGGAAATTTGACAAAACAACTAGCAATAGTCCTCAGAATAATCTGGACAGTCTACTGCTTGGGGAAGGAGAAAACTCTAGTAACTCTATGAACATTGGATCACACAAAATTCCTTATGTCCTAGAATACTTAAAAAATCACCCCCCGAGGGTTGATGTGATGGTAAGCGGACGGACGAGTTTCCCAAACAATGAGGGTTCGATTCACTCACAGCGCAAATAAACATCTACGACGCTCGAACCACTCGTGATGCTAGACTGTCCCCCGTGGCCCATCTGCACTTCCTAGACGGTGGCCGGTGGGAAACTTCCATAGGCCAGGCCGGCCACCTCCTTATTTATTTATAGAATACTAAAAAAAGTCAATTCTTGTGAAGGCTGCATATTTTAATGTCATAATACCATTCAAAATATCCAATTAATCAATGATCCATAAGTTGAAGAGTTCTAGGAAGCCAGTCATACCTAATGTTGTGCAATCAGCTACAAAGTTTAAATATTAAAGCTTTGTAGGTTTAGCATTCACTGCCTAATTGTTGTATTGATTGATCAATCAGAAAATAAACTCATAGTGAAGTCAAGCTGCTTTCAGCATGGATGAATATATATTCAAGGAAGATTAATATGTAAAAAAAAAGGCTAAAGATATGTTCACATAGAGCCAAATATTACTATGCTTTAGACTATTGCCACTTAAATTTTAACAACTAATAGGAACTGTTTAAAATTAGGAAATACAAAATTACATCTTGCTGAATGGGCATGTTAGTAGCATTCATTTTATAAATTTTCATGGATGTTTAATTGAATCATTAGGGCAGCCCAGTGCAAGAAGCTCCCGCCAATACGGGGTCTTGGAAAAGGGTCTATTGTACGCAACCTTACCTTACTTTGCAAGAGGCTATTTCCGAGACTCGAATCCGTGACCTCTAGGTCACACGATAGCAACTTTACTGTTGCGCCAAGGCTTCATTAGGGAATGAAAAAAAATTGATCATATTAATGTCATGGAGGAATAAGACTATATTTAAATTACTGAGTACAGCTACACATAGATTTCAAGGAAAAGAAGAAATGCCACCCAATAGATGGGAAACAAATTATTTGTGATTGTATCATGACCACTTAGTCCTATTTAAAGAGTGCTTACAAACTAGAAAATAAAATTAGCATTTATCTTTGCAAAACAAACTTTATTTAGGTAAATCAATAATTACAAAAAGATCAGGTGGAGAGTTTCATTAGGCCCCAGCAGGTATGTAAAAAACTCATGAGCATGATCTTAAATATATTTCTCATTACTAGTTATAATAACATTATAAATGATTTCAATAGAATGTTCTTGCAACTTGGAACAAGTTCTAATATTTAAGGATGCATGAAAATCATATGGATAAACATGTAAATAAACACAAGAGCAATGGTAGATCAAAGAAACCAAATAGGATTCAAAAGCAGATGATATCATTTCAACTTCTTGATTACCATTTGAAAACCACCCGAGTCAGTAAGCAGTGCTCTTTTCCAGTTCATGAATTTGTGCAGACCACCCAACTCATCTATCAGCTCAGCACCAGGACGAAGAGCAAGGTGGTAGGTATTACCAAGTATTAATTGGCAACCAATTTCCTCCAGTTGAATATTAGTTAGACCCTTTATTGTACCTAAAAACAAATTGAAAAACATAGACAAGTATATGATCCTGATTACCATATGTCACATATCTTTTATACACCAAACAGGATAATGTCACAGAGAGTCAGAGCTCAATATTATGCCATAAATGGATGACACCCTCAATATAAATCTTTTACCGGTATTGTATCCTCCAAACTAGAACCTTTGTAGTATGATATCAGATCATTACCAGAAGTAGCACTCTTAACCTTGTGCTGGACAATGAATTTATTGAATGATATCGAAGCAAGATTTAGTGGTTATGCTTTCCTAATCTATTTTGGTACCAAATTAATCTTCAAAGGGAGACAAGTTGCAGAGTTAGAATCAAGTTTTGATTTAGTAAATATTTGGTTACTAGACACAGTATATTCTCCTCCCAAAATGAACCTGTTTATTGATAAAGTCATAAATTTGACTACAACTTACTATGGGTAATTGGGGTTCTTAGTAACTACCCATTACTAGGTTTGTTTCAAAAGAAAAGAGAAATTGGACTGAGAATTATTCAGAACTAGAAAATAGAATGAGCATGCATACTAAAGTCTTCCACTTCCTCTGCATAAATAGCTTATGAATCATGCACCTTAACTGGTGAGCAAATTTATTCAACTCTGAGAAGACAAGGAGATATAAAGAACTAGAGACTACAAGAGAACACAGTGCAATACCATAAAGAGACACATAAAGGCTCCAGCAAAATCCAATATAAGATTGAGAAATACAATCAAACCTTAATGGGGACTTTAAAGAAAAGCAATTTTTAGAACAAAAAATCTCAAATCAGATAAAATTAGAGTCAGCTATAACAGGAGCATTAAGGAATTCACTTCACTACTTTAAAGCGTCTTACCGCAAGTTATGTCTAGTCTAGCTGAAAAGGATATCTACACTAATATCATTCGAAGTGAAATGCAGGAAAAAGAAAAATTATACAAAGATGTCTACAGTAATATCATTTGAAGTTAAATGCAGGAAAAAGAAAAAACATACCTTGAGTCCCAACAGGCATAAAAAGTGGTGTCTGACATATAAAGTGAGGGAGTGTTAATTGTGCTGCACGAGCTCTATTAAACTTTCCCAATACCTGAAAATATAGAAATTTTTTTGCAGGTCTGGTCTCAATGAAAAATAGACTAAAAATGTATAAGCAGCTCTATGTCTGAGCACTGATTTGATAAAGAAAGGATTCTGAGAGAGCATGCATAAAAATGATGCATTCAAGATAATTATCAGCCGATAACATTGGGCCAAATCCATTATCCTATGATAGTTATCTAAGACCCAGCTCATAAAGATTCAAACTCCTGAAATTCAAAGCAACCAATAAGCATATTTTCTTCGATCACCAGGAAATAATTATTGACTCTATACTGAAAAGAGTAGCCAAAGATTGATCATACTGACTTCCTATTCAAAAATCCTTATGAATATTATGGGTAAATATAAACATAAATATTTTTCCCATAATCATCAACAAGATTAATAGGAGATTCTACCTCTATGCATACAAAAATCATCTCGATTTTAGTATTGAACAACATTGTCAACTAATGAGTAATACGAATGACAGAGCGTCATGGCGTAACAAATACAGGTATATGTATATCTTTGTACCTCAAACTTAAGTGCCATTGGCAGATTAAAACAAACACGCAGAAGGCTTCAATCTGCGACAACATTTCAAGTAGTTAGCACATGAAGACGCATCGAGTAAAGTAGCTTGTAGTCCTAAAATTTGAAGAAAAAACAAACAGATCATTGAAAAAAACATATTTTTTCTATGTTCGTTGCACGGAGGTAAACTAAAGAAAGCAACGAAATCCAAAACCGCATTGCAAAATCAGAACAAACAAACAGAGTATTACCGTACATCTGCAATCAGTCAACTTTAATTAATTTCGGATATAAATGGACCAAAAATGCGAATAATAAAAGAAAAAACTGGAGAGAAAAAAAAAACAATTTTTCAAAAAAAAAATCAGAAATATTATCGATCCACCAATTATCAAATGCGAGTACAAGAGAGGAGGGATCGATAAGGCTTCGAATAACTGATACGCAATTCAAACCTTTTGAAAAAGGACGATGGGACGAGCAGGGAAGCCCCATACCTTTGCCTCCCCTCTTCCTGGCGGGACTTCTAAGTCCCTTGCGGCGGCCAAAGCGAGCGAAAGAAGGGATTCCTTTGGCGAACAACGGCACCGTAGTCACACTTGGGGTGCGCCGTGGGAGGGAACATCTAGGCCGTTCCTACCAAGATTAACGTTTCTGATTAACATGACTGATGTCTCGGTCGCCGGCCCATGAAACTCTGAATGAGTCAACCAACAGACCAATGAATGGGATTTTGTTCGTTGGATTCTATTTAAGGAAAAACGAAGCATTTCGTCCTTCCATAATTTTCTTATTTTTCAAAATATTCTC
>JBBMJZ010407617.1:0-12685 GCA_037833815.1 Zingiber zerumbet
CCAAGACATTTCTCTATGCATGAAAGTGTGGAATTTGAATAAGGTTTACACTTTAATCTTCTTCTTACTTGTTTTCTTCCAAAATTGAAACCAAAACAAATCGACCAAAGAGCTATAAGGACAATGGAGCTCCTAAAGAAAGCCGAAGAGTAGAAAGAACTCTACTAGTGCAGAATTTAACTAATTAGTTTTAGTGAATGAACTTTGCCTATTCACTCAAAACAGTGGTGAATGGATTTGCTAGCTCATATCATGTGGGCAAAGCAGTTGGAGAAAGAGATTACCTCAGAAGCTAGAAGAAATTCCAATCTCTTCTCTAATCACACAAGCTTAATAGTATGCTATTTATACTCGACATACTTCGACATGTGTGCAGAGATGAATTATGAATTATACTTGTTTAATCCTCTTTTGGTTTGATTTTTTATTCTAAAATTTAGACATATCAATTATATAGTTGAATTAGAATTGAGTCTTGTTCATTTTTTTTATTTCAGTGTGAGTATAATTCAAATTTTGCTCATTTAATTTTTCTTTCACTTGTTTACTTTTACAAATAAGATTAATTAATTAATCTGTCCTAATTTTTTAAAACTTTTTGAAATTTAACCAAAATTTTTAGTTACTTTTAGTCTAAGACTTTTTAGAATTTATTTTAACCAAACATATTAACTTTATTTCTTTGTATTGTATGAATGATGGCATGAGTCTCCTTAATTAGAAAATCTTGCTACTTCATGTCCACGACAAATGATACTTGTCTACCTCATGCCCACTCTTTGTCACCCATTCTTCTGCTTTAATCGCCTTGTATTATCACTCGAACAATTGATGTTATCAAACAATGATTTGTCTGACGAGCTTGTGATACTGTGCAAATTGATTAATAGACTTTCAGTGTCATTAAGAACCAAAAATGGCAATGAAGATCTTGGTTGCAGATGAGTTTTAGGCTTTTAGCCGCACTATGATCATTTACTCTATAGCTTCGCCAGGGATTGTGACAACAATGTCTTTACTGACAAAAGAAGGTGTTGGGCTTAATAGTCGAGTAAGAATTGGCTAAGGATTGAGGAGGTGGGATAGAAGGGGAGAAGACAAGGGAGAGGAAGAGTAAGTGGAGACCTTAATTTGGTGTTAAGATTTACATAATAACATCTGAAATGGATTGAGATAAAAAATTTCACATCCATGCAATTATTTATCCCTTGTAAACAAATGAAATTAAAATGTTTGGTTAAAATGATATATCTTAGAAAGTTTGGGATATAAGTAAATAATTTTTTAGAGAAATATGAAAAAAAATAAAAATATGAGGTAAATTCATAATCAGGTCTTAAAGAGTTTAAAATAAAGGCTAGAGATTAGATATTAATATTTCAGAAAAATAAATTTTAAGAAAAATAACATACATTAGTTAAATTCATCTAAATTTATTTTGAGCTGAAGTTTGTGATGTGCCACATATACTCTTGGCATGGGCATAATGAGAGAGAATATCCATACTACATTATAGAGTTTCGATAATTACTGAAATGGTATGCTTGTGGATGTTCACTTAGCATGACATGAGATTTTAAACAACATTTTAACTTAAACTAGTTAGTGAACACTTGGTTTGACTAGTCAATTTGGACATTCATTTGCTACACCTGAACTTATTGAAAAAAATCTGTCTGGTGAAAAAAATTTTGTTTATGATTTTCATTTTTCTGAAAATATTTTGAAAACAGGGCGGTGCATGAAATGTGGGGTTCCGGGGAAAGGTCGCACCACATTGGGTTAATTCTCGCAGCCTTACCTTGCATTTTGCAAGAGGCTATTTTCGCGACTTGAACCCGTGACTTCAAGGTCACATGACACTAATTTTACCATTGCACCAAAGCTCCCCTTCCCATCTAATAAAGTCAAAGTTGTTCAAAAGGTCAATGATAAATGTGTTAGTTTTTTTTTCAATTTTCTAATTCTATTTTCTAGATAATGAAATTAAATATAGAAAAAAATTTCAAATTCTATTTTCTTAACACCAAATCAAGTTTCCTATATGTACTGTTTCCACTAATATGATCTTACTTCAAAGTTTGTTTTTGTTATCGGGCTGGTTATTCACTTTTTAAAAAATAAAATGCAAGGGGAGTTACAAGTTCAGTCCAGGTTTCATTCTTCCTGACATGGTCCATATATCATGGATTTGACATGAAAAAAAGGCCTATTTCCTTTTTTTGGCCTTATACTACTTTATAAATGAATTTTTGGGATATGGCTTCTAAAACTTGTCTTCTTATTCAATTAGTTCTGGTTTGTTAGTATTTTTATGTATGATGACTTGTATTTTTCTCCAGGAGGAAGGTTTATCACATGATATCCCTACCACTCTTCATCGGAGCAGAGCTGACTGCCCAGTCCCAGAGGTACATTTTCTTTCACACTGGCTTGTTATTTTCTCATTCTGCATTCGTTAGCTAGCTAATGTTGGGTCCCTTTGGTTCTGCAGGAAATGGTTAATGTCAGCCTGGATAGTTCTATTCTTGAACGGATTGCTAAAATCATGACATATCTTCGTATTGGATCCTCAGGGAAGGTTCTTAAGAAAAAGAAAAAGGACAAAGAAACTAAAGGTAGAAAGATCTTAACCATCTGATTTATCATTGTAGTTAATTCTAACAGTTATCCGGATAACTTGCTGTTGCTGAGGTAAAAGCTATTGAATTCTCAAAGTTAAAGAGACTCTTATTATTTGTTGTGTCAGATGTGCTAGACTTTTTGTTTTCTGAATACTTTGATTCACAGGAAAGATTTCTGGAATTGCTAATGGTCATGATGAAGAGAAACCCAGCCAACACTCTACTGATATTTCAAAGCTTCATTATGAAAGAGAAATGCCACCACCTGCCCGTCAGAAGAGAAGTGTCGAGACAAAGGATAAAAACTCACTCCCAATCGCCAGAGTTGCAGAGGATGACATATTTGTTGGGGATGGAGTTGATTATAGTGTTCCTAGTAAGGACCTGAGTCAAAGCCCAATTTCGGAAGACATGGATGAATCACCACGCGTCAGAGAGAAGCAATCATATTTCAGTGAACCGGTTTATGGGCCCATACCGCCTCCAGAAACTGATCAAACATGGCAACAGACAGTGAGTTCATTTTAATTGGTTTTGATTTTTCAATAAGAGTTGTCAATTCATGCACAGAAACTGAAAGGTTTGGATCTAGTTTGTATTGGTAAAAGATAAGTATCCACAGGAAGTGTTTGTCAAGGAATTATTTTCCTTGATCACAGAATGCATTTTGATCTAATAAGTTGGCCAAGTGTGCCTAGTATGCATGTTTTGTTCATGTTAATTTTCTTTTTCAGACTCTTAACTTAAATGAATGATAAATTTGATTTTTTTTTTGTTTCAGAATGGGCATGATGCCATTCAAACACAAATACTGGCTACTGGATACCAAGGAGACTGGTCGGGGTACCAATACCCTGAGCAATTGACTTATGCTGAACATTATTTGCAGCAAAATCCTCAGGATTATGCTGCATTTACAGGAGCAAATTTACCTCAAGACCCACTTTTAATGACCCAGGAAGACAAAGACCGCGGTTTAGGATCTGTTTTTAAGCGTGACGACCAAAGACTACAAAAGCTAAGGGAAAAAGATGTTAGGGAAAAGGATCCCAATTTCATATCTGAAAGTTACTCTGAATGTTATCCTGGTTATCAGGAATACAACCATCAGGTAGTAGACAGTGATGATGAAGATGACTTGTCAAAAATGGATATGGGTGGCCGGGTAAGTAATCAGGATAGTGGCTCTTTTTTAAATGATTCAAGTGGATTTTCTGCTGCTTTTCTGCTATGCTTGTTCTACTGAGCTTCTAAGAGTATCTTGTATAATCTCTATTAATATTTATCATGAAATTAGCAGAAATTTTCTTTGGAATAAGTTAGCATTCTATGCTTGAATTATTTTCTGTTAATAAGATCCATCAGATAGCAGTACTTGAGATATGTGCTTAGAAGCCTTTTTTGTGGTGTTTACATGGAGTATGCTATTGAGTGCGGATCACATTCCGTGTCCAATTAAGCTTTCTTCTTCTCATGTCAGTCAGTCAGTACATAATAAAACTCACTTTCTCTCTTTCAACCCATCTCTATTCAACAATGGCATTTTGCATAGGAATGATTCGTGCTTATGAGGGGGATTTAAAGACTGAATCTTGAGCTTTGAGCATGAAATGTAGATGTAATTGATGGATGCTAACAACATGGTTTCAGTATTGTGGCATGCCAACAGGAAGAATTTGCATAAAATAAAGTCCTAGGACAATTTCACAATCCATAAATTTTCCCAGTGTTAGCGATTGTGTGGACCTTCACTTAATAATCTGCCGAAGGAGATTAGTGAATCCTCTTATATGGTAGTAGGGTATACATGAAGTGTGTATTAGATTCTTCCACTTGAATTCTTCTGTTTATTTCAGGGAGGGTAGTATTCACTATCATTTTTAAGTGATACTCTGCTAAATATATGGTTCTGGAACAGGCAAAAGGTCGTCTTCACAGATGGGATTTTGAAACGGAAGAGGAATGGGCCAAGTACAACGAGCAGAAGGAAGCAATGCCAAAAGCTGCTTTCCAATTTGGAGTAAAAATGCAAGATGGAAGAAAGACGAGGAAGCAAAACAAGGACCAGAAGCTTACTAACGATCTCCACAAGATTAATAAGATCCTCGCAAGGAAGAAGGCTGAGAGAGAGGGACACGATGACAAAGGCGACTACGAAGATGATCCACAACCTGGAAAAAAACTTAGAATCTAAAGCTAAGGCTTGTAGCAGCTGTGTTGTTATATGTAATGAGTTCTTTGGTGACCGAACACTAAGTTTATAGCACATTTCCTATGTTAATTTTGTCAGGTCATGCCCGATGTTACATAACTTTTTCTATATGGCAGCAAAAGTACAGGATTCTGAAACATCATAAAACATTATCAAAAGTCAGTGGGAATTCCCTCCCAAAGAACAATAATAGGATGATAGAGGTTGATGCGTTCATATCTTCTAGACACTAAATCACTACCCGTCATGTGTTTCAATGAGATTGAAGCAGCAACATGAGCTAAGCTAAACTAAACTCATTTAGCCACTATATTACATGTAACTTTGTCCTGTGTTTATTCGGATAACTATCATTCAAGTGGTACTGCTTAAATTGCAATTGGTGGATTTCAATTATATCTGTGAATGTACATAGAGACAGCTTTATCTTTTGTCTTGTCGCATCTTCATTGATCTTAACTTAGTTGTGTTGAAGTTTATTGATTGAATTTATTTATTAAAAATCTTATTGAGCTGATTATTATTCTTATAATTTATACTATTTTTTTTTTACTTACGAAACTTATACTGTTTTTATTCTTATCATATGAATATTAGATTTAGAAAGAACATAAAAAAATTCTATAAAATTATTGATGAATATTTTTTATCTATACTATTTTTGGCAATTAAATTTTATATAAGTTAATAAATAAGTTTATTTATAAATTATTCATGAATATTATTAACATTATGCTTTTTTATTTATAGTTTTTTAGCCATCGAATAAACTTAAATAAGTTTTATGAAACTGAAATACCAAGTTTATTGGTCGATTCAGTGACGGTCCTAATTAGCACTTAAATTAGGGTTTTTAAGTTTCGAGAGAGGGGTAAATGATAATTGTGGAACTACGTGGGGGCCAATATAAATTGCCGATGCTTTTAAGCCCTAGACGAGGCGGGCCCCGATCCAGCGTGGATTCTCAACCATCCAAAAGAGTTGAGCTGGCAAAAATCCACGGTCAAGCTAGCCCAGCCAATCCTCGCCTCTCGCCTCATCTTATCTTATCCAGCGGATGGCAGGACTGCCGCTGTCTGCTGTCGTTTCTGAACTACCGACATCGCGCCCCTCTGTCGCCCTAGTCACCGTGGTTGATCAACCTGTTGCCTATCTCGTACAACGCACCAAATCCTCGCGAGGGTAACTTCTCTTTTCTTCCATCTCCACCGCCGGATAGAACGAGGAGCCGAGGGTTTCGTCGAGTGTTCGCGCCGCAGGACCACTCCACGATCTGCATCTCTCGCCATGGCTTCCGGAAATCAAGGTCTCCCTTCTCTCTTACCACCCTTCGGGTTGATTTTTTTCCCGTCCGTGTCGGGTAGCTCGATCAATTTCTCTATTGTTTGATTGCGGAACTGATGCGGGGAATACAACTCTGTGAGAGCGTGCACGATTCCATGGGAAAATTCTGATCTGTGCACCGTTTGTGCTTTTTCCGAAGGTTTTGTTTTGCACGTGGATGCTATTCGATTAATCCCTGAGGCAGAGTGAATTTGATAGGGATTCATAATTCCTGATCCAATTGGCATGCTTCTTATTGTACTGGGTTCTTCTGATCATAGCCAGCCGATGCTGTACTTCAGATTGAAGTAGACATTAGACAAGTGACATTGAACTTTTGGGGGAGAGCTCTATTGCTTCGGTCTGGAACTGAATGAGTTGTTGAGTAGCTATGCTTCTAATTTTTTGATCTGAAACTTTCTAGTTAGTTTTTGGGATATTGCTCTTTTGGACGTCTGAAATCAGGAGCCTGGTTTGCTAACTACCTCTTCTGCTCATATCAGTTTTTTGGCAACTTTTGTAATGCAAAATGGATAATTATAAGGAAACTGTATAGGTATATAGGTTTTGAAGGGTGAGTGGATTATGATTAACATGGCTTTACATATTCTGGTTCTGTGGTTCATACATCTTATCAATCAAATAAATCTGGTACTTTCCTTTATGATCATGTAGGACACTTCTTTCTGTTAATGGTTTAGAACATTATCTAATGCAAGTCATTAGGAACAAAGTATATCTTTAGTTGTTTTCCAAAGGAAGAGTTTATGCTGATTATCTGAATACTATCACCCTTTGTTAAGCACATAAATGAGTATGCATAACTTAACCTCTTTGACTGGTAAGCCTGGTTGAAAAAAAAAATCAGATACCCTCTTTTTGGCATGCCCTTTTGAACTTTGATTTTCATTTGTTTGCAGACAACAAATCTAGTTCAGTTGAAAACAAAAGCTCGGCATCTGAAGCATCACCTACCAATTCCAACCAGCCTCGGAGGACCAATTCAACCCCAGCTACTGGGTTTCCAATGAACCCTTTTGATTTTTCTGCTATGCAAAACCTGCTTAATGTAATTACTCTCTTTTTGTTTTTTAATAAAATGATTTTGAAGCTTAACTGGCACCAAAGTACCATGTAGCATCTGAAGTGGTAATTTGACACTAATTATTTTTTGTCAAATAAGCCACAATTATGAGCTGTGTGTCAGTTTCTTTTTTTTTTGAAAATTTGAAGTATTCAACTGCTACTAGTTTGAGTTGCCTAATTGCTTAGCACAAATGTGTATGTTTATTTGAAGTTCTTGGAAACATCCTCACTGAAGTACTAAGAACATCTGAAAGTTGTCAATTTCTTTAGTTTCTTTTGTGTAAGGATGGCAATTTGCCCCATCTCCATTAAGAACTGCTTCACCCTGACTCGATTGAGGCCGCTGGCCTGCCCCATAACCTAAATGGGGTAGGGATAGGATCAAAAAATCAACTTGTATATGCAAGGGCGGGGTAGGTATGAGGTAGAATTTTTTTGCTTGTCTACCCTGCATGCTAGTCCTTAAACCTGCCTCAAATATATGGTTTATTTTATATTTTATTACTTCGCTCTGCTTGAGAAGCAGAGCTGGGATGAGGAAGAATTGGACTTTCCCTACTTCACCTCACCTCACTTCCCATATGGGCCGATGATGGGAATTGAACCTGCTCTGCCTTATCCTTGTAGCATCCCTACTAGTATGCATGCTTTTTTCTATCTCTTTTTCCCTTTAGTTTGTGGCTGAAAACAGATTGCCTATTTTTTCTTTGGGAAGTCAAATATCATTCTTGTTTGTGTGGGTTCAAGAGAAAAATACAATCTACAACAGTAGATATGTGCAACATTATTTTGTAAATAAATTAGAATCTTAGATGGGAAAACTTGGACTAAAGTTGCTGAATGATGTTGGGTTGAACTAATGACTGAGCAAAAATCTATTTTGTCTTTGAAACACTTAGACGATGAATGTGAAAATGTTATTGTATCTATTTAAATTGGGCACTTATGTCAGTACATGGACTTTTTCTAATTTACTTGTGGATACAGGACCCTACAATTAAAGACATGGCTGAACAAATTGCAAAAGATCCTGTATTTAACCAAATGGCTGAGCAACTTCAAAAGAGTGTCCACAGTACAGGACAGGATAGTGTTCCCCCATTGGATCCTCAGCAATATATTTCAACCATGCAACAAGTCATGGAAAATCCACAGTTTATGAAAATGGCTGAACAACTTGGAAATGCTATTATGCAGGTTGTCCATTTCCTAAGGAAATTTTCTACTCTCCAATCAGCCATACTCATCTTCGTTTGTTGTTTAGGATCCTGGCATGTCTTCAATGCTTGAAAATTTGACAAATCCTGCTCAGAAAGAGCAGATTGAGGAACGAATGGCTCGCATGAAGGATGATCCGTCATTGAAGGGAGTTCTTGAAGAGATAGAAACAGGAGGCCCTTCTGCTATGATGAAGTAATGTATCTCAATGATTTTCTATACGCATATCTGTTCTTCTATGATTAATCCTTTCATTTTTAGATACTGGAATGATTCTGATGTTCTTCAAAAGCTTGGTCAAGCTATGGGAGTTGGGCCTTCAGGTGATGGTACTTCCACTACTGATCTTTCAGCAACTGAAGAAGCCGAAGAGGAAGGTGGATATGAAGAAGAATCTATCGTTCATCAAACTGCTAGTGTCGGTGATGTTGAGGTATTACATCAGTTTCTATTCTATATCTATATCTTTTATTCTCCAATTGGAGACCCCAGACTGTTGGCTAACATGGCTTATATGTGTTGATGTTATATTTTCGTGTTGGCTTTGCACCTCAAAGGCTTGCAGGATTGGATATCTAAGATTTGTTTTAAGATGTTCAGATTGCCAACCGATACTCATATTGTGTCAGCGTGCTTTCTTAATAAAGATGTGTGGCTAGCTTAAGAATTTAGATTATGGAGATGGGACTTTGGCTTAAAAGGAAAAAAGATTTGAGACTGCTGATTGAAAAGATTGTCTAAAGACTAGGAAAAAAATACATAGAACTATTTTAAAGTGCATCAGTTGATCCGATTTATGAATTTATCCAACTACAAACAAATTCATAAGATTTTAGGTGGAAGAGGAATTGTAATTCTTTCCACTAGAGGTATGATGACAGATCAGGAAGCTCGAAGAGGAAAAATTGAAGGCAAACTTTTGTGATATATCTGGTGACCCCCCTCCTTCAGGCAAATCTTCCTGCTCTCAAGCACTTCAGAAGGAACTCATTTTGACTATGTTTCAAAAACGAAGACTATACCACTGGTTATTTAATATCAACTCCTTTTTTTCATTCATTTGACACTAAAAATAATAAAATTGTTTGATTTAGTGACCTGGCTCAATAAGAGTGGTGGCTACCTAAATGAGAAAACAGAAAGGGAAAGAGCATTAGTGCTTGCTATTTAAATTCATCAATGCCTGTGTGCATTATAGGCTTTCTTTTTTTAAACATGCCCTTTTGTCCCTTCTTTATATTCCTACTAACTATTTGCTAACTCGAGGGTAACCTCCACATTTGTCCTATATTCTGGTATGCCTATTACTACTTTATTCTATATTATCTCAAAAAGCATCTATTTTTCCACCGTATGTCAATAAAGTTTCTGTGGTACTAACCAAGAAGTCATAGAAAGATTCACTTTTTTTATCACAATTTCGATGATACATGCCCAAATAGGAAGATTCTCTTCAAATAATTCTTTGGTTAATGCCCTTTGTTGATCATATCGAGGAAATGAACCACTAAAAAGGGTGGGGAGAAGTAGAGTTGAGGTATCAATCAGAGCAGTAGCAGTAGCAAAAAGGGGTCATGCCACAGTTGGGAGAAATCAAGATATATTTATATTCTAGACGTATATTTGTTCCAAATTTAATTTTTCTAGCATAATTCCAACTCACAGTGGCTAACAGAGATACATCTAGTAAATAATTTCAATATTAATTGTCTTGGAAGCATTATTTTGATTCAATATAACTGAATATAGCTGAATATGTTATCTGGACTTCAATGAAGAAATTTTTTACAACCTATGTGAATCAGTCGATCATTTATTTTATGACCTGTATTTGATTATGTTATGACCTATATGTTTGGATGTATTGTGTATCTCCAATAACATAAGTGTCTTAAATAATTAGCTTGTTTAACTTGTAATGTGGCTTATAGTGTAATTGAGGCTGCCAGTTAGGGACAGTGTTCTAAATATTGCATCAATATTGTTTCCTTTTTACACTTTTAAGTTGATAAATGTAGGCTTAGGTTGTATGTTATCAAATGAGTGAGATGAAGAGAAGAATAACGTAAAAAACAAGCTATAATGTTCATCAACTATTTTAATGAAATACTTTGGCTAAAAGGTATCAACCTTAGCTACAGAGAACAACTAATTTCTCATTGTAATGTATAATTGATGTGTTCATGTAGGAGGCAAAATTCTAAAAGATCATGTGAGTGATTATAGTTTATCTCTTTGCCTAGTAGTTGAGTCTTGTACTCCATTTTTCAGTTGATTGAATTTATTCTTGGAGTGTCATATGCTCTGAAATGTGTGTCAGACATGGTCACAACTTGCAGCTAAAAAAATCACGTCCAATTCTGCATTATCCTTACTTTGGAAATGGATGTATGCTAGGGCTGTGTTTCTCCAGCTTTTCACTTGATCTTTTGTCTTAGGACCATTTTGGATGGTGGCCTATAGAAACAAATACATTTTCTTTCCCAATTATACTCAGTACTAAGTACGTGGTGTAGAAGTTGCTAGGTATATCACATGCAGCACTGGCTGCCTCTGGTTGCTATGAATCTTGACATGTGAGGGAAAGAGCTATGTAACATGGAATCACGGCTAGTAAGTTCTCTTAGCGAAAGGAATTCTGAAGGCATGTGGATAAAGATCATTGTAAGATGGAAAATTTTTGCAAAGAAAACTGCATTTTTTTTAGTAGTACCCATACCTGCCAAATGCTGGAATTTGCATTGCCATTTGTGTATGCATATACTCTTTTTTTTTTTGCATGATTTGCATCATACTTACACCAGGTTGTAGTCAGGATTTATAAATTTAAGAGAACCTGATTCAATTACTTTTATGATATTAAATACTCGTAATAAAACATAACATATTGTACTCTTAATTCTTTATCACATCTATCTATATATACTCACATGAAGGAGAAAATATGTGACTATTTGATTAGTATTTCCTTTATCTGCTATATATACTGATATTGTATTCTATTGAGTATGCATTATTTTGAGGTGGTTGGATTGGATTGCCAGCCATGCATTTTTCATAACTCTGATGTGACTACTCAGTTATATTTTGTGCAATTTTCTTGTTTATGTATGCTGAAATTGTTTTGTTTCAGTGTGTATTTTGTTTTTAATTTTAAACAAGTTATTTTTGATGATCATGTAGGGTTTGAAGAAGGCCTTGGATGCTGGGGCAGACAAAGATGAAGAGGATTCGGAGGGAAGAAGAGCTTTGCATTTTGCTTGTGGTTATGGTGAGGTATGATCTAGTAAAGTTTTTGTTCATTCCTCAAGGAAATTAACAGTCCTATCTTTCACTTGTTCCTTTACAAAACATTTTTTCCCCATGCTATTGATTTTTTGTATTTGTGGTACCAAGTTTGATCTCATGTAGTATTAAATGAACAAATTAAATGGCATCTTCAGCAATAGCTTTTCAGTGTGGTTGTTTTTTGATTCAGAGTAAGGTAATCTTGAGGGCCTCCAATCAAAATTAGAATTTCAGCACTTCGACTCCCATTGAGCTTGGTGACATGGAAATTTATTGTGATTTAGATGCTTGAATAACTTGTCACGTAGCCCTTTTGAGTCTATATGACACATTACCTCAAGCATATAAGCTTGTCTCCACTTGGCAAGTTGAGGTTCTCTGGTAGGGCTGTGACCTTATCTGATCTTATGTTTTCTTCTGTGAATTGTCTAGAACATACACAGTAGTTATTGATTTCATAATTGATTTAAACAAGAGTTATCTGCTTTGCAGCCTGCATTTTCATTTTGTTTATCAAGATGTTGCACTGGTCCAGATGATTTTACTGAGCTTAGTTGTATATGGATGAGTTGGTTTATCATATTATTCCAAGGAAATAAAGAATTATACTACAATGTATCTACTTTGATGTTGAGTTTGGCTGTTGATTGAGTTTTATCAAATGTAGTATGAATCATAAATACAATTCTTAGATTTTTAAACTGGAAGAGTGATTGGAAAAGGGATTACAGGTGGTGATTGGAGAGGATGGTCTCTGAGACTTTCAAACAAGGTTTTAAAATTCGCTAGGCACTAGTCGGGCGCTAGACCAGCGCCTAGCGCCTAGGCTGCCTAGGCGGGGACTAGGCGCTACTAGACGGATTCCACGGTATCAACATAAATTACATAATAAATCACATTCTATAACTCCAACACAATAAATCAAATTTAAAAT